>CM040979.1:24024039-24042241 GCA_022985145.1 Pangasius djambal
AATCAACTAGAAATACAGATGGCTAACACTGGTTTATTTGTAACACTACATCAGCCACTGGAGAGACGGAGAACAGAGTGGTCTGTCTGTACGAGTTTATACTGAGTTCAGATCAAATTATTAACACAGATTACATTATTATATTATTAACATACTGTTTCAAAATAACATTAGGATAAACTCAGAATCTAACAATATAATAAAGTATTATATAGATAAAGTTATCTTTATTTATTACTATAGTTAAAGCCATATAAAATTAGAAATAACATCGATGGCAGTCTGGGAAACATGAATATCAAACATGAAACAGAAACCTGAAACCAGGTACCTGGCTTGTCTCCACAGGTTCCACATTTATCATTTAACAGATTAACAAGTACAGCTATGTTGTTAAATTTGATAAGCCATATAATATGGCTCATGTAAATATATAAACTGCAGCCTTTTATGGTAAACATACACGGAAGATTCAGCTCTATTACCTGCTCCAGATGAAGTCTGTTGGTTTTGGATTAGCGTCTGCTTCACACTGAAATTCACGTGCTTTCCCTTGATCACCTGCTGAAATAATGTAAACCACCTCAGGAGGATCTGGGAGAAAGAGTAAAAAGAAAAATCAATACTGTACACAATGTAATGTTCAGTGAAACTGAATTAAGTGTAATGTTGACATTATTGCCAGTAGGGCAAAAAAAGTACATAGCCATTTTGCTAAGACAAATTGTACTGTGTTGAACTGTGCTTTAAAGGAAAAATCCACCCCGAGCCACTTGCATATGAATCTTTATGTAATCTGGTCATAAACGTCTGCTTAAAAATGAGAACCTTACAGTGAATGATCAATGTGTAATTCAGTTCCAGTTTCCCCTTTAGCCCAGGGTGTGTGACCAAACACTGAACCTTCTTCTGGTTTAGATCTTTGGATGCTACACCAATCAGGTCGCTTTTAACAGTGGATCTTCCTTCAGAGTCCACAGTGACATTAGTTTGTACTTTGACAGAGTCACTTAAAGCACCCAGACTCCACAACACTTCTGCTGCAGGCTTTGCATTGGCTGCAGTGCAGGTTGCTAAAATCTCCTCAGCGTCACCAGCAACAGGAGGTACATCCGTGCTCACACTGACAACAGGAGGAACTAAAAACAAACAAAAACGTTAACAAGCATGACAACAGCATCAATAATATTGTTTAAGAAAACCACATTCAATAATGGGTATTATTAATATGCATGTCAGGCCCTGATCACTCGTGATTTAGCACAGGTTTTTAATTGAACGATGAAGGCATTGTAGACCTCATCACTATCAGTGACTGTGGAGTTTAAATTGGACTTTAGTGCAGTGTACTTCTGCATTCCTTTTTAATTCTGCATGGCTGAAAAGTCTGTGGTGACAAACAAGAATGCAAAAAAATCATTGGATGCCAAGGTAAGCTCATGCTCAAGTAATCAAATCAGTGTTAATCTGTAACTGTGCATTCAACAGCATGAGTGTTGAAGAACAGTTTTGTTTTTGTATTTTCACTAGACTCAGCCATTTAAAATATTTAGGCAACAGCAATTTCAATTCATGTGAACGTATCATGAACTTTAGTCAGTAGAATACAACAGACATTTAACCCCAACTATGTGATTAGTGATTCTCTGTTTCAATTTGAAAACATTATTCACTCACTAAACAGAACTGATAAGAATCATCAGAAATAAAAATGCTCAAAATGCACAAATCACAATTTACCATGACTGAATAAAATATACTGGTTCTATGTGTTAAAATCGTGATTTGAATTTATCATGTCACACGCAGGCAGGTGTAAAAAGAAAATTGTATGCTCTTATCTACCAATACATATTTTTGACACAAGTAGTTCTCTTACCCTTTACTCTATATGACTGTATACTGTAATGATTTATAATCGCACCACCGGGTTTCACCCAGAAGATGATAGTTTTGGATTCCTGATGAGCAAGGCAGTGGCAATAAAAATTCCCTGAGACGACTTGAAGAAAACCTGAGAGGATTCTTCAAGTCGTCTCAGGGAATTTTTATTGCCTCTGCCTTGCTCATCAGGAATCCAAAACTACATCTGGATTTTTGTAAAGCCGCTTTGTTAAAAGCGCTATACAAATAAAACTGAAGTGAATTTGCACCTCATTTGATAAACTTGAGACAGACCACCAGTGCTTAAAAACAAAGTAAAATGTATCTGGTTTACTTCATGTTACTATTAGTGGGGTAACATTACACATAGTTCATATTTGATACAATTTCAACACAATGGAGTCTCAATATTATACATTTCTTTACCTCAAATAAATATGAGCATATGCCTGAATATGTGCCATAGGTTTCCATTTTCAACTCACTGAAAAATTTAACATTATAAAAGTACAATAAATAATACTTCTTAGTGATGGTACTTGCACGATCCAAGTTGTTAAAATGTAACAAATTTAACCATGGCTAGGCTCTTACTGGTGTGACTCAAAGGGGGGTGAAGCACAGGGCTTTTCCTATTCTTCTGTTAGCTAGCTCATCAGTGTTGTAACATACTGTGAGGCTAAAGTGCTCCCAAACACCAGACCTTAAAGATTTTGGGAAGGGGAAGGGGGAGGGGGGAGTGTGGGTTTGATTACATAACATATTTATTACACCTCAAGCTGCATTTAATAATGAATAGCCTACTTTATTTTACAGAGTCTGTGGAATGTGTTGTTCGAGTAAGTGAAGAGTGTATCCAGTAAAGAGCTTTGTGTATTGAACAAAACAACAGGATACATTGAATCATTATAGCTCTAGTTACTATTTGTTTTATGATACGTGTGTTTGAGAAATGTTTTATTGGTGGACCTTGTAGGACTAAAATATAAAGTGTTATCTTAGTCCACTGCTCTCCTATGACCAAGGATGAAAATGTGTCTTTTTAACTTCATGACTTAAATATCCAATACAATTAATTAATTATCTGACTCCAATTTACTATGTTAATGTAACCGATTTCAGAGAATCATCTTCTAGTTAGTGAAAGTAATAAATGCGTTTATTGTACAAAAGACACATACAGAGAGTCAAAACAAAGACAACGGACAGAGTCACAGGCATAGGATGCTTGATGGTAAATTCATCTCCTTATATTGTATAATGCATACCTTTTTATACCCCTGAGCCTCTTTGAAATTGTATAATGACCAGAGTACCAAATGGGAGAGACACAATCTATTTTATGGCAGGGTGGACCCCCAGCAGGGTAGCTCACCCAAAGGTGTTGTATGTTAATTCGGTTCCCAAAAAGTGTCTGTGGAACAACAGGAAAAACTCTCCCAGTAGGGAAAGAGTATGTAAAGGTGGTCCCAGTATGTATGTATGTGGGTGTGAATGAAGAACAAACACACACTTCAAAATATAAAACTGTATACTGGAAATGTTAACATAAACTTGTATGAAATTTATGATGTCACCACATTGTTCATTCTCATCTAATTGTATTTTAGTTAAACATGGTTTACATGACCAGGTTTAGTTCACATGGTCTTATTGACCCACATTCTTGATCATTTTAATCTTAATCAAACTACTGCCACAGTTGATTAATCTACTACAACCTTTAATTTCTAATCATGAAAAATATATTAGGTGGTTTTTTTTAGAATTATTATCCCCTTAACGTTTAATCAAAATTTGTCATATTTGTCCTGTCCTTTCCAACACTGCACTCCTCAACTGTGATCAGTGTGCACGAACAGTATTCTAGGGCCCTGAAAATAATCAGCAATAAAACAAGTTAATTTAGTACCGCATTCTCAACTATAGTCATGGAGTCATGCTTTAATACACAGTTTAGTGTGTACCAACAGTCCAGAGCTCTCATTTATGAACAACATGTGAAAATTCTTTTTCATTTGTTCCATCAGAGCGAATGGGAATACATGCTGGAATACATGATGTGAATGAACTGAAGCACTATGCTGACTAGAGTTTTGGAGAATAATAAGGGATAATTGTTGGAAAGAAGCAGTTTGTTCTTTTGCACCAAATTTTCAGCTGGTTGTGCTTCATAAACATGAACATCCATGGAGAAGAGTCTGCTCCCTGTTTTATAAATCACGACTTACTTTGACATGTGGACATCTAACAAATGAACATTTAACAAATGAAGCCCAAGGAGTCAGTAGACTTGTAGCTCTGTTATCATTTTAAATAATTTGAAAAGTAAAGCTTGCATTGTTCCCTTAGGTTTATCACAACTTCAGTAACAAATCTTACCTAGTACTGTGAGACGAATTTCTGTTTTATATGGTCCACTTGGAAATACGCTGAAGATGCAGGTGTAGATTCCGTCATCTAAAGCAGTAACACTACTTAGAAGAATTGAGCCGTTGAGTCGCAAGAAGTTCCCTGTGAATTTTACTCTGTCCTTCAATCCATTTATATGTTCCTCTTTGCCATCTGAAGTGACAGCAAGGAAATCTGTGTTTGTTGGCTTTTCCTTTGTTCGTCTTTGCCATGTAATACTTGTTAGAGGCTCTGTTGTCTCGGCCAGTTGACAGAATAAATGTGCATCATCTCCTGCTGCCACAGTCACATCCTGACCTATGACCGTTATGCCTGAAAAAAAAAAGAACATAAAAAAACCAGAAAATAATAATTTGAATACATTCACACCATGAGAATGGGCAAACCCACAAATGAGGGTATACACTGGATTTTGTTTATTAGGGACTTTGTTGATGATCTCGTTTACGCTTCATAAGAAACCTTTCTGAAAATCATTAGATCTGGTTTATACTTCTGCGTTACATTTGCATACTTGTGGCGCAGGATGCTGTTGCTCTCCTCCAGAGAGCTAACTGTGTATTGTGCACCTCTACTGTGGTATGCACCATCCAGGCTTCAGGTGAATGCTGATTGGTTGGTGGTGAAGAATCTGGTTGCGTACCAGATCTTTCTTCTGGGAGTTTTATCAGTGGTTTCAGAGTAATATTATTCCAAATACATCTCACAACATATAAACAATAAAGTTTTCTCTTAATACATATAGTACTTTCATCTAGTATTCTATAGGCTGGGTCTAAATTTGCTCAATACCCCTTCTTGAAAGTGTAGTCCATGTCAGAAATAAATGAAAAACGTGCTGTAAAAAAATGTTAAAAAATACTATTATTCCATTACATAGTGGGTTCAGAAATTAGCACATTTTATTGCGTTATAGGTTTAATTTAGGGGTGTACGATATGATGATGTTAGATCGTGAACGATTAAAATCTCTCCACGGACTGCCTTTGCAGAGAGATTGTTAGTATCGTGCTGAAATGCACGCCCCGTCCCAACAACCGACTCGAGGCACCTTCATTTTTGAAGACTAACCCGGAAATTAGATTTCTAGATTTTTAGATTATTGCAGAAAATAACCTCTGTGTCCAACAAAGGTTTATGATTCTTACACATTTTGTTCATCAAGAAAATCTATGATTATATGTTGATTATAATACCCACTGCACCTCCTGTACATAAGTCATCCATTTCCTGTACATATCACCCTCATAGCTGTATCTCCTTATTTGTAATTTATTGTAAATATGCCACTTATGCACTTCTGGTTAGATGCTAACTGCATTTCATTGGCTTAGTACATGTACTTTGAACAATGACAATAAAGTTGAATCTAATCTAATCTAATATAGACATCAAGTTATGAAGTTTTATAACAGCTTGCTGTATAAACAGATATAGAAAGAGCTCCTACCTTTAATTTCGGGCAAAAATAAAAGCACCACACAAATCCCGGTTAATCCCGCGCTGGAATACACCATTTTACATCAGTTAATTTTCAAGGCTACATTGTTTTCCAACATCTGGCCGCACGGTACCACTTGCACATCTACTGTGCCACAATCTGTGATTTCTCGGAAATCCCGCGCATGCCGCACGCGCACGCGCACGCGCACCGCAGCTGATGCTCAGTGCCGCCCTCAGAAGCAGCGAGCGACCTCAAGCGATGAGATCTCCAACCAGAAGTAGAGCATCAGGATGGATCAGGCAGGTCCGGAGAGAAGAAGGGGTCAGGATCACTGGTATCTCAGGTGTAGCATGTGTAGTTCGACAGAGAGAGGGAGAGATTGTTAGGTAAGCTTTTGTCCCGTAATGATTAAGGACAATGTACATTGCGTGCAGAGAGTACAAGCAGGGACTCCGGCAAGACTAGCTATGACAGCATAACTAAAAGGGAGAGCCAGAAGGTAACACAGACATGAGGACGCCCTAGGGCATTAAACGGTACTGATAAAACTCTGTGCACTTGCTTACGTGAATGTACGTTTGACGCAGTAGGATGGCAAGGTGCATATATTATGATTAAGATGCATTTTAAATGAGATGAGGTAATGATCTGAGATAGCTTCAGACTGGGAAATGTGACTGTATTTTCTATATTTAATCCAAATGTTAGTATTAAGTCAAGATTGTGACCACCACCAGGGGCGGACGGCAATTGCCTTGGGCACCCAGATACCTAGGGGCCCCCAAAACCCATATTAACTTATGGTTAAGGTTTTTTTTAACTTTATGCAAATTATATATTTTAAAAACTCTATCGCTAAAATGGCATCAGAATGCTTCATTTTTAGTGTTGCACAGGAGGGTCCACCCCTATTCCATTATCTCACATTACTGCGCAGCTGCGGAAGTGACAGACAGACAGTGTTCAAAGTAGATGGAGGAAAGTTCTATGAAAGTGACTTCCGGCAAGATGGCGCACTGAGAAGTCACATTTGTTATGTGCTCCCATATTCAAATCCCGAGTTGGTTCAGTTTGACAGGTTATATTCCATCTTCACCTAATTCCGTAAGTTAAACATTACCCCAAGCTGTTGAGAGCATGACTAATGTGGAGGATCATTGTTACGCAATGGACATAACCGTAGGTTCAAGCAAAAGGGAACGAGGTGCTGACTCTGACCCACCCACACCGTGTAAACCCCAGAAAGGAAAAAAACCCAAAAGGCCGTTAGAGAATGAGGAAAATGAAAATGATGGAGAAGCAAATTGAAACACCCACTGAAGTCAATATTGATCTGATAGTTCGTGTGTTGGAAGAGGAACGGTATAAAAGAAGGTGGTGTCTTCGCATAAAAGGTCTCAAGGAGAACTCCAGTGAGCGTATAAGAGAGGATGTGATTCAACTTCTTGGTAAGATAACGCCGGAGTTTGCTGCTAACGTGTCGGAGGCTGTGGATGTCGTGCATCGGGTGGGAAGGAAGGAGGCTAACCGTCCCAGAGAGGTGATCGTTCTCTTCGCCCGCAGGATGGTCCGCGATGAAATATGGAAAAGAACCAAGACGTCTTCGGTATGCAAGGAAGCTGGCATTCGCTTTGCGGAGGATTTGACGAAGGAAGATAGACTTTTAAGACGTGAGTTATGGCCAAGAATCGAACAAGCCAGAAAGGAAGGC
This sequence comes from Pangasius djambal, assembly GCA_022985145.1. Lineage (NCBI taxonomy): Eukaryota > Metazoa > Chordata > Actinopteri > Siluriformes > Pangasiidae > Pangasius > Pangasius djambal. The sequence continues at coordinate 24,031,491 of CM040979.1, forward strand.
AAAGCAGCTGGCTTTAGAGGCCCATTTGGGTACATCGAGGGTAAACGTATTTCTTGAGAGGGTATAGACTTTTTCTCGTTGATATGAGGTGAGGTGGACTGAAAAGGAAACGGGACTTTGTTTTTTAGCCCACAAACTTTACATTTTTGTCTGTGTTGCAACAGACTACACTCTTATTTTGGTTAATTTCAATTTATAGTTCTGTTGTCTGTTTAATCGTTCATGTTCATGTTGAAATCTAACATCTTGTTTTCGTCCTTGAATTGTAGGGACTCTGTTAAAAGAAAGGCAATTTTTTTATTTTGCAAAAGTCAAAAATCACACTGTTTGTTTTTAAAAGAAACTCATTCAGAGTCGGCAGATGCTGCCTTTTGGAAAAAGCATGACATGTTATTCAGTCATGGGACAAGTCGGTCTGCAGGTGTCGCGGTATGTATGAATAAATGTCCAGGTAAAATTATTACTCACAGGGCTGATGTAGATGGCCATTGGCTCACAGTAGTCTTACAATTAGATGAAGTATTTTTCATTATGGTTAATGTGTACGGATATAATGTCCGCACCCAGATTAAGTATCTGTCATAAATAACCTCAAAGCTAGATATCCTACAGAATATGCTTTAATTGGTGGTGATTTTAACATGACACCAGACGAATATATGGATAGACATCCTTCTAAATTTAGTAGTTCTCATATGAACTATATCATTCAAGACTTCTGTTTATCAAATTCATTAAGTGATATATAGAGGAAAATAAACCCCACTTCCAGACAATTTTCATGGTTCAAACCAAATGCCACTTCAAAATCGAGAACTGATTATTGACTAGGATCTGATACTCTTTCAAATTATGCAACTAAATGTAGTATTTCAGGTGCCCCCTTAACAGATCATTGTGTGATCAATTTAATTTTAGAACAAAGAAAGAAATCTTCTAATACTAAAGGTTATTGGAAATTTAATGCAGATTTACTAAATCATAATGACTTTTGTGCTTATATAAAAAAAATAATAGCAGAATTTAAAGTAAAAAGAATGCCGAGTGGTATTAAATGGGAGTACTTAAAACATAAATTGAGAGAGTATTCAATTACATTTAGCAAAAATCTGATAAAAAAGGAACGAGAAAAAGAAGTTCAATTGATTCAAGAAATTAATAAATGTTGTTGTCAATCTAATATGTCAGATGAGGAGAGTCAAAAATGTATTAAGCTAGATTCCATTTTAGACGAATTATATATTAAAAAGGCAAAAGGGGCATATGTGAGATCCAGGGCTAAGTGGCTGGAAGAGGGGGAAAAAATAGTTCATATTTTATTAATTTGGAAAATAGACGTCAAGAAAGGAATTCGAGTAATTGTTTAATTGTGAATCAAGTAGAACATTCAGATCATAACACAATAGCAAATGAGGTATTTAAATTTTACTCTAAATTGTATTCATCATCGTTTTCCATCATTTTTTTGGGATGACCTAAAATATATTTTGTTGGAAGCTTTACATGATTGTATAAGGAATAACGAATTATTACCAACTATGAAACAAGGCCTTATAATTCTGTTACCAAAACCAGGTAAAGATAAGAGATTATTGGATAACTTGCACCCCATAACACTTCTAAATACAGATTACAAAGTGTTTACTAAGACTCTGGCTTCTAGATTGAAAACCGGAATATCACAAATTATCAGTGTGACACAATCAGGATTTTTAAAGGATAGATCAGTTCATAATGATATTAGGTTAATTTTTTGATTTGATTGAATATGATCATCTAAATGAAGAAGATGGGTTCATTTTATTTTTGGATTTTTATAAGGCCTTTGACATGGTGGAACACTCTTTTGTTTTTCAAACTCTAAAACACTTTGGTTTCGGTCCCAAATTTATAGATATTGTTAGAATGTTATACAAAGACATAAACAGCTCTGTAGCTCTTACTCAAGGTACATGCTCACGATTCTTGGTCAAAAAAGAGGTATTAGGCAAGGTTGTGGCTGTTCACCTTTACTTTTTATCATGGTCGCAGAAATGTTGTCTATTTTAATCAAAATGGGCAACATATCAGGCATCAACTTAGAAGGGAATCATTTTATTATCAGTCAATTTGCAGATGACACGACTCTTTTTCTAAGAAATGAACAACAAATTCCCTTAGCACTCCAGTCTACAATGATTTTTTCAAAAGCTTCAGGTTTATAGTTTTAATATGTCAAAATGCGAGCTATTGGCCATCCATGATCACCCTAGTATATCACTATACAATATCCCTGTTAAAAATTAAATTAAATACTTAGGTATCTGGTTATCTAAGAAAATAGATAATTTAGAAAGTATAAATGATAGAAATCTTGTGAAATGTAGATTAATAATGAACAATTGGTTACAGAGAGACATAATGATCTTTGGCAGAATTTTACTATCGAAAGTAGAAAGTCTTTCTAGATTCATCTATCCATGTTTTTCTTTAGCAGTGTCTGCTAAAAAGATGCAGGCGATAAATAAGTTAAATTTTGATTTCATATGGAAATTAAGAAGTCATTATATACGTAAGAGCGATATGATTAAAGATTATGAAGAGGGTGGTCTTAAAACAATTGACTTTGATATTATGAATGGGGTCATCAAACTTAAATGGTTGCAGTCTTTCATAAATAATGAGTCTTCATTTTGGTTTGAAATTCCTACAACAATATTTAAAAAATGTGGTGGTATTAGATTTTTGTTGCAGTGTGATTTTGAAATTTCCAAACTCCCTATAAAACTTTCTGCTTTTCATCAACAAGTACTATTATATTGGAAACTGATCTTTAAACACAATTTTAGCCCACATAACATGTCTATCTGGAATAACAGGTGCATTTTGGTGAATAGAAAATCTGTGTTTATTGATGATTGGTGGAAGAAAGGCATATGGTCACTAGCACATATTATGGACAACTTAGGGTGTATATTGAGTTATGATGCTATTCGTGGTAAATACAATGTAAGTTGCTCCTCTAAAATGTATGATAAAATAATTAAGAATATACCGTTACAGATGATTAAATTAGTTAAGGAACAGGTAAAATATTCAACTATAAATCCCAAAATACCTGATCTTATGATAGAAAATATTCACTTTGCTGATAAAAAATGTTCTAACAGATTTTTTGAGGAACTGTCTGTCACAACGTTGTTTTCCAGGACCGGTATAAGAGATCTTATATATTTTGTCATTATGATAAGAAAAGAGTGTCTGAAATTAGAACTAATTTTCTTACATTTCCCGTCAGCCCTAAATGTAAAGAGGTGCACTTTCAAATAACGAATCACATTTACCCTGCAAAAGAACTTTTGAGAGTAAGATTTAATATTGGGGACACAAATATATGTCACATATGTAAATTAGAGATAGAAACAGTTGAACACCTATTTTTTCAGTGTAATTTGGTACAAACACTCTGGAATGATGCATTCAGCTGGATACAACAAAGGATACCTGTAGGACTGACCCTCTCATGGGAAACTGTTAAGTTTGGTTTGTCATTTAAGGATAAAAAGACATCTTATGTAATAAATAATTTGTTGCTTTTACTGAAATTTTACATTCATAAATGTAAATTTTTCAAAACTCCCCCACAATTAGTGGTTTTTAAAGAGGAATTTGTAATATATTTGGAGACGTTAAGAAGGATGAAAAGTTCCAAAGCAAGGTATTTGTATACTTTATTAGAGGATTTTGGCTTCATAATGTGAGAGCCTCCTATTCCCCTACATTTTCTTTGTGTTTGTATAGATTTTTTTCTTTCTCGCTAATATTTTACATTTATTTTGTGATATGGTGTAAAGAGTGTGAATGAAAATTGTGTATATTCTCAGTCGTGATATCTAAATCTTCTAGTTATGAATGCCTTTCTGTGTTATTGTTCAAAGCATTGAATAAAATAAATAAATAAATAAATAAATAAATAAATAAAAAGTTCTATGAAAGTGACGCGAAACTATCCAAGCGGTGCTGAGAAAAGGAGGAAGCGGGAGGAAAGCAAAAGGATTATAGCAAAGTTGCCAAAGGTAACAAGCTTTTTTGTGACACGTACTGACGACGCAAAAGCTGAAGAGCAGAAAGAAGCCGAAGTCAATTCTTGCGTGACTACGTGTGCAATAGCAATAGCGATAGCAATGTTAAGGAGCTCCCCGTTATTGCCGACAGCGCCAGCCCAGGCTGCTCAAGTGATGCTGCTGCTGATGTTATATGCAAGAATCCTTCAACAGCAGGTAACAAAACTTCCGTGTTCACTTTCAATGATGATGATGATGATGATGTCTATGATGAAGGCGGCGATACAGATGAACAACTAATGAGTACCACTAGCAGTCATTCTGACCAGTGTGTTTGTGTTACACTTAAAGATGACCCAGCACTCTGTTTTATTGTACACAGAATATATTATGAAAATAAGATTTTACAATGGATGTATTTGTTAAACAGAATGTTGTGCCTTGCATACAAATGAAACAGTTGCAACTACAGACATCTACAGACATGTGTGAGGAGTGCTGAAGAGAAGGTCAGAAACAGAGAAAGAGAAAAGGTAAGCATTTTAAACAGTGTATTATTTTACTTTTGTGTGTTCATAATTGATCATTTATTGTCCTCTTTGTTTCATCTCACTTTTGTAACAAAGGATAGAAGACATGTGACCCTAAACAACTTGTCCAATTTAGACTATGTCAGAGAACCTGCTGGAAAACCAAGGTAAATGACAACCAATGACAGCTCTTCCTTGTAAATAGACAATACGTTTTATTGTACACAGAATATATTATGAAAATAAGATTTTACAGTGGATGTATTTGTTAAACAGAATGTTGTGCTCTGTTTTTATGCAGATTAAACAGTTGAAACAGACATCACCACTGTGTGAGGAGTGCTGAGAAGAAATTACTAGTAGGTCTTAGATAAATAAGGAGTGACAAAAGGGTGGAACAAGAGATGTGGAGGGCCCCATGTCTGTGTTTGCCTTGGGCCCCAAAATGACTAAATCCGCCGCTGACCACTACTATGAGTGGGTCCTATTACATTCTGATTGACCCCTACTGAATAGACACAACTGTTGTTGTCAGAGGGCCTTCTGGATTATCAAAATGAATATTTTGTCTCCAACAATTAATGCTTTGTCTGAGGAAACAACCAGGTTAGAGATGAAATCAACAAATTCACATAGGAATTCTGAATATGGCCCTGGGGGTCTGTAAATAATAATTACTAGAATCACCTGGCTAGACTTATTTTTTGTGGCTACTTATGTTATGTTAGTATAAAGAACTTCAAATGCGTTGAATTTATGACTAGGTTTTTGTGTGATGCCTAGATTATCATTATAAATGACTGCGACACCTCTTCCTCTGCCAGTTAGATGGGGCTGATGTATGTAACTGTATCCGGAAGGACTAACTTCATTTAACAGCTACAAACTCATTTGGTTTAATCCATGTTTCTGTTAAACACAGTACATCAAACTCCTGATCAGTAATAGTTTCATTAACAGTAAGCACTTTAGACGTAAGAGGTCTAATGTTCAACAGTACTAGCTTCAGATCAGTGTTGCTGGCTGTGTATTCTGTTTGATTTAATTTTGTTAACTAGGTTACTAAAACAAGCTTTCTGGCTATTTCTACATTTTTGTTTAGCTCGGGGAACAGACACAGTCTCAATATGTTGGAACCTGAGTGACGACTCAGACTCAGATGGCCGGTTTAGCCTTCTTGTCTGCTCCCTGGCCTTGGCTCTGGATTGTCACCGATTAACTAGGCCTGTTCTGAGACTATGTGCTATGCTGCAAGAAATGAGAGCAGCACCTTCCCGAGTGGGATGGACACCGTCCCGCCCTAACAGGCCAGCCTTGCCCTCAAAACTACTCCAATTATCTATAAAGCCACATTGTTTTCAGAGCACCTGGACATCCAGCAGTTCAGCGACTATAATCTGCTGTAAGATACATTGCCACGCCGCATCGGGATGGGCCCAGAGGAACTACTGCTTCGGACATCGCCTAATTTAAACACCTCTACAATGTTACTCTTTGTAACCTCTGACTGACGAAGGCGTAAATCATTAGCTCCTACATGAATAACTATCTTTGAGAATCTGTGCCTGCCTAAGACCCTAAGATTACCTGCTATTTCTGGTGCCCTGGCTCCCGGTATACACCTAACTCAAGCTGCTGGTTACCCTAAAGACCGAGCTAATGTCATGTGCCGCAAGATAGAGTCTCCTATAACCAGAGCTCTTTCAGGGTTCTCAGCGGGTGCTTCACTGAGGACAGCAAACCTGTTAGACACATGAAGTGGAGAGGAGTGGTGCTCCTGTGGACGAGCCTTAGCATTAGCTTTAGCTTTGCGATTACTGTGAGGGCTCTAATGCTGGAGTTGGGGGATTGCTAACTCTGCCTAAGGCATCCAGACCTTCCCCTACAGAAACTACACTACTCTCACTCTCATTAACCCTCTCTAGAGTCTGGATGTACACCTCTAATGCTGCAATCTTCTCCATCAGAGAGCTAACTAATATACACTTAGCACAGATAAAGCTGTTACTAATGACGGAGGAAGAGTGACTAATCATCCTGCACTTAACACACTGAGCAAGCTGAATGTTTGCCATGTTATTTAACGTATCGTAAAAAAAATTTAAAATACGGCAGAAAGGAAAGTGAAAAATACAGCAGATGAAAACGATAGCGCAAAATTATTGATCAAAAAAGAAAGAAACAGTATAGTTTAAACGCCGACACTGGCAAGAAACTCCCGGCAAACGATTCGAAAACAGGAACTACATCCGTATATATAATATAATCATAATCTTCAAGTGGATTTTATCTTACATATAATCTGACATATAATCATAATCTTAAACTTTTTTTTCATGAAAGTAGGCTTTATATAGCCTTCATCACACAATATATACTGGTCAAAAAAAATAATTAAATAAATAAGGGAACATGTAATCATTACATTATAACACCAAGTCAATTAAACTTGCACATACAGACTAGGTGATAAATAGTATTGAATTTATCAATGACTAAAGTCTTCACATTTTTACTGACAAAACTAGAATTCTGCTAAACTTTGCTGTAAGAAGATGAAATTGTCAGGAACAGTGTGTAATAGATCCATTTTTTGTGGCATTCAGAGGCAGAATGTAGAGATTAATACATAAAATCCATACTGAATTGAGGGTGAATTTATGATGTGAAACATTTTAAATATATTTCTAGTACAGGTAACTCAAGCTTTTTCCTGTATTTTAACAAACTGAGTAATATATTCTCTAAAAATTCCTTCAAAAAGATCCAAAGGTTTTGGGCATTGAAAACTAACAGTTTACATTCTAAAAAGGGTCTTCAAATGATCTTTAGGGTTCTTTGGATAATTAAGGGTGCTTAGCTTCCAAAAAAGGGTTCCACCTTTAAGGGTTCCCGCAGAGGGACGACCTAACAGTTAGTTTTATATTAAACCCTATGTGCGCTAAAAACAAAGAACACTAAATCTTGATCTTTTTACAATCACATACTCTAATTAAAATATGATTTATAAATAATATTTTTAAATAAAGTTAAAAATAAATCTCTCTCTCTGTATGTATGTATGTGTGTGTGTGTGTGTGTGTGTGTGTGTGTGTGTGTGTATATACAGTACTGTGCAAACCTCTTAGGCACCCTATTTTTTTTTTTTTTTAGTACAAACTTTTTTATAGATTTTTATTTTATGACTTCTACATTATTGATTCAACACAAAAACATTTTAGAATTCCAAACATTAGTTTTCCAGCACAAAATTAAATGTTACATAAAAATGTTTGTATGTCAGTAAAGAAAGCAGCGTATTACATAAGAGACACTTTTCAGACAAAAAACCGTAATGAAGGCTGCTGGGTTTTGCTGCAAAAATAAGAAGCAAGTCGACAGTCAAAGTCTCCAGAAGAACTGCGGCTGCTTCTGTAAGATGCTCAGTAACACTTACAGCTCATTTCCTTAAAGAACTGCACAAATTCTACCTGAGACTACTATATATATTTTTTAAAGCAAAGTATCGTCACATCAAATATTGACTTTGTTTCATTTATTACTGTTTACTGCTGTTTATAGTAGTTTTTTTTATGTAGAAACATTTAATTTCATTATTTTTGAAGGCAGCTTTACTCTAAAGCATTTCTTTGCATGTGCCTTAGACTTTTGCACAGTACTGTATATGTCACCAAAATATACACTATATGGCCAAAAGTATGTGGACGCCTGACCATCACACCAATATGGACTTGTCGAACATCGCATTCCAAAACCGTGGGCATTAATATGGAGTTGAAACCCCCCCCCCCCCCCCCCCCACTCTTCTGAGAAAGCTTGTTTGATCTGTGATCTAACAAAAATCCCCACCCACATGTAAGAGTGCTGATAAACCAGTGAAGCCAATATTTTAAAGAAAACATATGGCCTTTCCATTGTTTACTCTCAAAATATCAGTCATTTGCTTGTTTTCATGTAGAGTGCCAATAATTCCAGAGTTTACAGTATAAGTACAATAGATATTATTACCAATAGCCAGTATATGAATTGCTTTCACATATACAGCGTTTAATGGAACCCTGGTGTGTTCTTCCCGCAGGTGGGGTTTGTATAGGCATTTGAGAACACAGCAATTTCACTTAGATATGGACTAAAATAACCGATCAGAAAGCTTCTCTGCAATTCTATTGATGTGGGAAAGTGCTTTAACCTTGAATCAGCCTTGACTACAGGACAACATTTGACCCACACATCAACTCTCCTAAAAAAAAAAAAACATCTTGGATTTAATCAGTAACACGGTAAGTGAGCAAAACAAGACCATGGGGATTTAAATAAAGGATTTCACACTGACCTCGTCCTGGTCTGAAGAAACAGTGGGCACAGGATCACGAGTAATAGACCTGAATGAAAACAGAATATAATCAACACACTTATAAAACTCTTTATATGATTATAATCTGCTCTCAATACTAGATTGGTAAAATGACCAGACTCACCACAGTCTTTTTGTAATGTGTTGATGCAAATTATATTTTCAAATGAGAAAACCACAAACACCAGCAAGGAGGGCTATGATGAACAGAGTCCAGCAAGCTGTGGATTCTGTATCTGCAATGCCATTGAGAAAGTATTACAGTTAGCTCACACTTCATCTGGATTCGTAAGACTTATCTCAAACAGAAGCCCTGGTGGAAACTGTTTAATATCACTGAGGCCAACATCCTTATCTACCTCCTTATCTATCTAAGAAGGTTAAATGTTATATAAATCACACAGTACAGAGCATATTAAGTGGAAGTGACCATTTTTAGTTTTCCTTTGATCCACTCCAGTATACTTGACCATAACTAGAACATTAAGACTAAGAAGTTGAATAAATGTAGGCTGATGACTTGTGGATCTGTGTGTATCTATTAAACTGGATATTTATTCAGTGAACCACATATTATGTGAACATGCACAACGGATTCAACTAACTTGCAAGTAAGAACATTTATTCACTGTTCCAGTGAACAACAGATCATATACATACTCACATGTAACAAGCACGTAGAGGGAACCTACAGCTTTCCCGTACTGGTTAGACACCACACAATAGTAAAGGCCGTTACTGTCAGGGGTCAGCTGAATAATCTGTCTGCTATTGACACCGCTGGAAAGAGGCTCCTTCACTGGAGAGTGTCTAAAAGAGAATTTATTTGTTAACTAATGTTAAAAGTATATGTTTGATTGTCTTCACACCACACTGCAAACTGCCTTCAAATTGCTTATTTTCCTTTAAATAATAACGTTTGTAGCATTAGCATTATAGCATTATGAACGGGCTATTTTCACACACGCAGGTTTCTTCTGCTTGCAGTATCCTTTATAGGGCAATTTTAGTTCTGCTAAAACAACAACAGTTGAGTCAAAAACCGTTTACGAGAAGTGTTACAGAAAAACTATGAACAGCTTGGAGTGCAAGTGCAAGTAGAGTTTAGGGGCAAATAAACTAAAACGACAGCGAGTAGTAGTTCTTGTAGTATTGTTCAACTGTTTGAACGAAGTCAGTCTGACAGACTCTCAATCTAAGTGTCAGAGTTTAGCCTCATGTTTGTGTGGCTCTTCATTCCTGCTCACCATATGGTATCATCTAGCTCAGACTGCCACCTCACTGTTGACTACATTTAACACTGAACGAACAAAAACACTCCTCATTCTCACTATGAGTGTTAACTCAGTTCTTAATCAACCAGAAAAACAGATGGATAACATTAGCAGTGATAAAATACCATTGACATGATATTGTTGAAAAATCTTTCCACTGTGGGTGAAGATGGTAATGCCAGTGTTTCTGTGGTAAACATTCGGCTACAAAGTTTACTGGAAATCATTTTACCCATTTTCAGGTTTTTTTTTTTGCAAAAAGGGCCTATTGGATTTTAATATATTGTTAGATTTCTCACTGCAGAGATTCCCCAGGAACCCTGCAGTAACATGTTACTTTATGGAAGATGAGGTTTATTTGTAACACTACATCAGCCACTGGAGAGACGGAGAACAGAGTGGTCTGTCTGTACGAGTTTATACTGAGTTCAGATCAAATTATTAACACAGATTACATTATTATATTATTAACATACTGTTTCAAAATAACATTAGGATAAACTCAGAATCTAACAATATAGTAAAGTATTATATAGATAAAGTTATCTTT
>CM040979.1:24043965-24065027 GCA_022985145.1 Pangasius djambal
TTCTTGAAATAGGTGGATAAGGATGTTGGCCTCAGTGACATTAAACAGTTTCCACCAGGGCTTCTGTTTGAGATAAGTCTTACGAATCCAGATGAGGTGTGAGCTAACTGTAATACTTTCTCAATGGCATTGCAGATACAGAATCCACAGCTTGCTGGACTCTGTTCATCATAGCCCTCCTTGCTGGTGTTTGTGGTTTTCTCATTTGGGAAATTAATTTGCATCAACACATTACAAAAAGACTGTGGTGAGTCTGGTCATTTTACCAATCTAGTATTGAGAGCAGATTATAAGCATATAAAGAGTTTTATAAGTGAGTTGATTATTTTCTGTTTTCATTCAGGTGTATTAGTCGTGATCCTGTGCCCTCTTCAGACCAGGACGAGGTCAGAGTGAAATCCTTTATTTAAATCCCCATGGTCTTGTTTTGCTCACTTACCGTGTTACTGATTAAATCCAAGATGTTTCTTTTTTTTTAGGAGAGTTGATGTGTAGGTGGTTCGGACCGCTCTATTGGGACCATACCTTGCTGTGGTGGAGGGACTTATTCTTCTTACAGTCTCCTCCTTTCCAGGAACTTAAGAGGAAACCAAATGGTCCCATAGTTTTTGTAACATAACGATCCAGTTTGGGTCTTCCTCTCGCCACGTATCATTATTAAAGGTGGCCATAAAATCATATGGTTCTGTTGACTTTCTTTAAAGATCCCTGCAATGAGAGGAAGATACCCAGGCGTCAGAACTAAGAGGACATTGCCAACATCACTTTTGGCGTGAGGGTGAAGTCTTTTTTTTTTGTTTGTTTGTCAAAGTCAATTCAACTTTTTTGTCCCTGTAATTAAATAGCTTTTTGTCCTTGTCATTATCTCTTTGTTGATTAGCTGTTTCAGGTTGTCTAAATCTGAATGAAGTTGCTACATTTGGTTTATATGCTATTTTGTTTGTTTTCATTTCACATTAATTAAATGAAACAAAAAGCAAAAGTACAAGTTGGCTAAGAGGCGTGTAGGACTGAGAATGTTCTTGTACACCTATTTCTTTTATTGGACAGATAAACAGCAACAGAGAAAGACCTTTGCCCAGTGCACGTAGGAATCACAAATATTACCCAAGCACAGAGAACTGAGAGCTAAATAAATGATTGATTTAGATGATTATACATATAACTAGTTTACAACATTTTGCGAATGCATCCATCATGTGGGCCGCCGTGGCTGTCTCTGCATGGAGTGGGTGTCTCTGCGTGGAGTGGGTGTCTCTGCGTGGAGTGGGTGTCTCTGCGTGGAGTGGGTGTCTCTGCGTGGAGTGGACATCACCATGTGGTGTGGCAGTAACAGGGTAGAGTGGCAGTCTCTGCATGGAGTGTCTTTGTCCAGTTGTTATGATGAAGACAATAAAAGGATGTCCAGAAAAAAATAGTGCAGAACAATAAGCTCCAGTGAGGAATTAGCACACGCCGCTTTTCTCCTTTCCTCCCTCAGTACTACTTACTTCCTTGTTTTTGTAAAGGTTCCATCCTGATTGAGTAAGGTGTTTATATGCCACAATTTCCCGATTAAAACAGGCATATTCCAGGGGTGGGAATCAGAATTTGGTGAATATTTTCTTAATAGGGAAATTTATCTGAATCGTCTTTTACATGACTCAAGACTAATCCTAATATTGCCAAATTCTGATACTGATGTGCATGTAAACAATGATAAATACACTGTCTACACTTTCATCACCTACATTCACCGAAACGGATTAGGTTTAATTATGTTGGCTTGACAAAGCCAACATACTGTTTTCCCTTTTGAAACTTTTCTTTCTTTCTTTTTTTTTTTTTAAGCCAGACATAAATAAAGAGATGTTTTATGAGCACAGCTGATGAGCACAGCTGGATTCACAGCACACTGCTTTTTTTTTGTTTGTTTGTTTGTGAGGAGTAAGCCTCGTGTTCAGGTGAATGTATAAAAAAAAATTGACATATTTCAGCAGCTTTAACTTCTGTTAAAGCAGCTTGCTTCTGTAGATCCTCTGTTACGGCTTGTTGAAGACAGTCACATGAATTTATGTAAATTATTTAGCTAAAGGCAGCTCACCAGACCAGAGACTAAATACAGGGCTACAGACACTGGATCAGAAAGGGGGAAGTTTCTAGACTTTCTTTTTTCAGATTTTCTATATTCTATATTTCTATATTTCAGTATTGTACTAATGTACTACTTTCTTTTTATGTAACTTCCTGACAAATGCCTGGACTATAAATACTTTATAAGAGTAACAGTAGGGTTCACCTGTGTTCTGGCTCCCCAGGGCCACTAGATACTGATCCCCCAGAGGAGAGAGCAGATCTGAGCTGGTGATTACCACAGTGTCGGGACCCATAGCATGCAGCAGATCCATTGCCTACAAGAGAATGACCATCACAGACAGTTAGACAACAAACCTCTTTCAGTTATCACTGCCTTTCAAAGATTTACAGTCTGACTTGTACTAACTCAGGGTTTCACAATTCCAGTCTCGGGGATCCACCTTTCTGCTTGTGTTACTCCCAGCACACCTGATTCAACTCCTTAAGGGCTTGATTATGAGCTGATGAGGTGCGTCAGGAATTAGGAAACCTTGCATCTGTGCATGACTGCCATTTATTCTGAAGTGACACTGGGGATTTTAAAGGCTACACATATCAGGCTGTGGGGATTTGTCTATTCAGCCACAAGAGCATTAGTGAGGTCAGGCACTGATGTCGTGTGAGGAGGCCTGGAGTGCACTCAGCATTCCAGTTCATCTCAAAGGTGTTCAAAGGGGTTGAGGTCAGGGTTCTGTGCAGGACACATGAGTTCTTCCACTGCAACCTTGGCAAACCATGTCTTCATGGAGCTCGCTTTGTGGACATGGGCATTGTCATGCTGGAACAGGTTTGGACCCCTTAGTTCCAGTGAAGGGAAATTGTAGTGCTACAGAGATGTTCTGTACAATTGTGTGCTTCCAACTTTCTGGCAACAGTTTGGGGGAAGAACCACATATGGGTGTGATGGTCAGGTGTCCCTAAACTTTTGGCCATATATTGTATGAAAGGGAAATAAATAGATGTGCTATGTTTAAATATTTTACATCCTACATCTGGGGATAAGGCATAAAAATAACTTAAGGTTTTGAAATTTTAAGAATCCGTGTTCAGACTTGTGTATGTATGTGTATGGTGAGTTATTATTGATTAACTGTTTAAGCTGTATGAATACTTTTTTCACATACCTGTGTACTGAACAGCATGTTTAAAAAAAAAAAAAGTACACCCTGTATGGCACAAATTTCCAAACTTTGTCATGGAGTATCCTCTGTCCTGATTCAATTTCATTTGATGCTATTTATTCATTTTTATTCATTCATCTACAGTAAGCACTTTATTCTGGTCAGGATCTATCCTGGGAATGTGTGGGGTTTTGGTGCATGCATGGATTTCAGCCGGGTTCTTTGGTTTCCTCCCACTGTCCAAACACGTGTAAACATGTGACTCTAAATTGCTCCAGGTATGAATGAGTGTGTGAATGTGTGGGTCCCCTGCGATGGACTGGTGTCAGGGAGTGTTTTTTTTTTCTTCTGCTAAGTAACAGCAGTGTTTCCGTGTTTACAACATCCTGAGGAGAGAGGGATTTCACATGTTAAAGCACAGTATATGATTTGCACTAAAAAGACAGTAGAGGTTGATTTTACTGTCTGTGACCTTCATCATGAGTCTGTGGTCTTTCGTGGATTTTCATGAATGATAGATGATTCAGCGTAGTTATGTCCTTGCCTAGAGCAATTCTTTTACAAAAGCACATGACAAATAAAGCAGCACACATCACCCGTATCAGACCAGATTAAAAAAAAAATACCTGGTAAAATGTACAAAATCGTGTAATCAAAAGAATAAAATAGCTTTGGTTAATTGCAGATGTTGGTTTCACCACATCTGCTCATTTTATGATCTGCTGTCCTCTAGTGGCTTTCCTAATTTGCTAGTCGAACAGCAAATTCACATTTAAAAAAACATAGTACTGAACCTCCATAAGAGGGCACTGGCGTCTTTGCTGAACATTTTCTTAAAACAGGTTATTTTTGTTGAGTTCTTCAATCTTATACGGTAAACCTATACATGTAGTATTGTATTTGTATTATTGTACATGTGTTACTGTATTTGTATTCTTGTATTTGTTTTGATTGGATTATACTGAAATTTGTATATTTATATAAGAATATGTTTTTTAGATAGATGGACCCATGTCGTACTTCTTAGTACTCTTCCCCACTACTTCTGAGTTCATACAACATTTCCATCATCTGTAAGGCTCACTGGATGAAAATGGGACTGAATAAATAAGACAACATCCTCCCAATTTCAGTGTAATCAAAATCAACCAGCTGTCACCAAATGTTAGTGTGCATAATCCATACATACATATGTAACTATACAGCATATCTCTTTTTGTGTATGGATATGTGCTATATTCAATTCAATTCATTTTTATTTATATAGCAATTTTAACAAAGGACATTGTCATAATGCAGCTTTACAGAAATATAGAAATACCAGATATAAATTTTAAATTTGTAAATGTATCCCTAATTAGCAAGCCAGAGGCAACATGGCAAGAAAAAACTCCCTGAGACAATATGAGGAGGAAACCTTGATAGGATCCAGACTCAAAAGGGAACCATCCTTATCTGGGTGACACCAGATAGGGTGATTATAAATAATTCCCTTCCCCTGTGCTATATAGTCAAAAAGTGCAACTATGTAAACAGGAAATTCATTATAGTTTTAACATGAAGTCTATTTTGTTGAAGTTATCAGCTGTTCACTGATGGAGACTTAAGTGCAAAGCTGTTTGTGGCAATCGCAGTCCCAAAGCTATCATAGCAATTGTAGTCTAAACCAGTGTAGCAAAACTGTTCATGTCAGTTGCAGTCCAAAGCAAACTTCATGGTTTCTAAGTGGTACCATCTATATTAATCTCATGTGTCTTTAGACTGTCTGTGTGCGGCCATCCTCAGCAGCAGCAAGTGCTTTCCATGTAACGAGAACATCAACCAGAAGTAGGGCATCAGGATGGATCAATCAGGCCAAAGAGCAGAAGGGGTCAGGATCACTGATATCTCAGGAGTAGCTAGACAGAGAGAGAGAGAGAAAGAGAGAGAGAGAGAGAGGATTAGGTATGCTCACTGTCACATAATGGTTAAGGACAATGTGTGCATATATGTGCTTGGCTTGTTTTCTTTTTTTTTTTTTCTTTTTTTTTAAAATTTATTTTACAAGAATGCATCGAAGAGTAAAATGCAATAGAAGTGTCAAATAGAAACGTCAGACAGAACTCATCCTAGCCCAGGTAAGTGTAGAAGGGAACTACAATCACTGAAGACAGACCACTGAAACACTAGTGTGAATCAGACCTCATGCTGATTCACACTGACCCCTTGCTGGACCCCCTGTAGTTTGCTTATCGAGCCAATATGTCTGTTGATGATGCACTCAGCATGGGGTTACATTATCTTCTCCAGCACCTTGTCTGCCCGTGGACTTGTGCTAGGATTTTTTTTTTTTTTCAGCTCAGTGTTCAACACTTTATTTTTAGATCTGCTCCACTCCAGATTCTGCCAGCTCATCATGCCTGTGTCTATTTTTCAGTGTATTGCCAACTCTCTCACTTTTAGTGAGTTGTGTCAGTGGTGTCACCAGAACTCAATGTGTGAAATGGTCCCCTAAATTTTCCTTCCTGATTATACAACAACCATTAATGGAAAACTCAATGCTGAAACATAAAAGCAAGAGATTCTTTCCTCACTCACTCATATTAATGAGAAATCCAACATAGAATTACAGTTACGACTGAGACTTGGTTCAGCTAGTTAGCAGTCTACCAGGTGATGAGTATGATGCCACTGATGGTGGTATTAGCATGAAAGATGAAGCTTTTGAAGCTGATCTGAATGAGCAGAGTGTGCAGATGAGGAGTTGAGAGAGCTAGACTAAAGGACTTAAGGATTGAAGAGAGTGCTAAATCCTACTGGCACCACTATCAGCAGGTAGTCAAATGGCATTGTGGGTAATGCAGGAAAACAAAGTAAAATTATACCAACACTCACAACTGCCCAGAAAAATAATCTTCCATCTTCAGCCTAGTTCTACTTCTGGTTATTCACTTCCTATGCCTGGTTTGTTTTCATTTCCAGTTCATGGGCTATAAAAGCAATTCTCATACACAATCAGCAGGAAGACGTGCCTCTTGCCAACATTTTGATGAAAGAAGTTTAAAAGATCAACTAAGAATTTCATTATAATATAAGATTGTCAGAGCTCTCCAATGCCCTTGAATGTCATGTTAATAATAAACATTAATATGCAAGTCATTCAGGGTGATTATATTTCCTTTAAATGCTACTTCACACCATAAATGAGACACCTTGTATTATTGTATCTTTAT
The DNA here is from genome assembly GCA_022985145.1 of Pangasius djambal. Taxonomy (NCBI): domain Eukaryota; kingdom Metazoa; phylum Chordata; class Actinopteri; order Siluriformes; family Pangasiidae; genus Pangasius; species Pangasius djambal. Next base: position 24,050,414 of record CM040979.1, read on the forward strand.
GAGCAACAGAGTTGACATGGCTAGTTACATTGTGTAAATCAATATAACATCAAGCGGAAATGCACAAAGGTTAAATCAAAGACAGTTATCAGAACTGCAGTAAAACACCAGTCAAATACCTCAACACTGCAGCCACAGACAGATGCATATTTAATTACAGTAGGTCCGATAGCTATTGAACCTTGTCATTTATGGGATTTGGAATAGTTTGCTAATTCTTTACTATTCTACACATACTTGTTTTTTTTATTGCTACTTATTACATATTAACCCAGGGCTCTCCCTATTGCTCCTTATTGCTTGTACACTAAAGACTACATTCCCAATGACCCCCTGTCAAATTCCTGAAGTTTGCAAATGCCACAATAGTCTCATCAAGGGTGTCTGTATACAAACAGGAAGTTAAACAGCTGGCCCTGTGATGCAGCCATAACAACCTACACCTGAACACATTCAAGACCATGGAGCCGATCGTGGACTACAGGAGGAATCCCTCATCACTGCCTCCACTTCTCATATTTAACTAAACTGAATTAGCCGTGGAGCCCCGCAGTTCCCTGGGAACTACTTATCACCTGAAGTAGGAAGCAAAACAATTGTGTGTTGCTAAAAAGGTCCAGCAGAGGACATACTTCCTTCACTACCATGCAGCTGTGGTTTAACCTGCTCCAGTAGCAATCCCTGATTCTGTCCTTACCCACGTGCAGAACATGACTCATGAGTAGAACCCACTGTCAGTTGAATCTGAATGTGACCAGTGTCCAGGACCAGTTTACCTTCCAATTCAGGAAACAGGTAGTAAACCTGGCCACTCCTCCAACAGGGCATTGGATGAAGGTACACCAGAACCAAAATATCTTCTTTCCTCACCTCATGACAGCAGTGGTATGTAGTTAGATATGTAGTTCATACCTGCAATGCAGTAGTATATGGGATCCTCTCCTGTACACAGAGCTTGTGCGCACATTATCACTATTGTGCTTATCTTTCTTTATATGTTTTTCATACAGGCAGGGCTGTTTCTTAGCAATATCTAAGTGATATCGTTCATACAATCTTTCATATCTCAATTTGCAGACCACAGGGGGACTCCTTGCAAAACCCTGAAAGCCTGAACAATGGAAAGAAATATGAGTTAACGGGACATTTTGGACAGAAGTCAGATGTGTAAGAAAAATGGTTCTAAGGATGTATGATGATGTAATAGCGTTTGCCAAATCATGACAACAATTCATGGCAAGAATTATGGGACATATGCTGTATGTTTTTGTAATATTTGTGGCATCATGTTGTAACTGTGTGTTGGCTGGATTGCTCCTAAGAGTATAGATGAGCTTCTTGTTCTTATGTTACGTGCTTTCATTGATCCCATAACAAAAACTAGCAAATGGAAACAGAAATGTCATTAATGTTATGTCCATTTCTGTGAAGTGTCTTGCCCTGCCTTCCAAGGAGATGTACATTCTAATGGTACAAAGGTGTCTGACAAAACTAATTAGCCAATCTCCTCTTATTTTTTTCCAGTAATTGCTTAAGCATACTCTTACAGAGCCCAAATACATTTATGTGCAAGTGCATTTGACCAATAAACCCTGGTTTTAATTCTGACTCAGAATCAACGTGCATACTACTCAATAGCATTCAGCATGAGTTTAATCAATACTGCAGAAACACTGCTAAATTGAGACAGCTAACATATGAGAGCCTGGAAAGAGCAGTGGTGTCCCAGCAGTTGAGGATCTGGCCTACTGATCAGGAGTTTGTGAGTCTAAATCCCTCTGCCATCAAGCTGCTGCTATTTGGCCCTTTAGAAACACTCTCAACCCTCATATGTTTGGATTGATTGTGCTGCTTTGGGTAAAAGTGTCTGCCAAATGAATAAATGAAAAATGTAAATATAAACACTAAAAAAGGATGAATACAGCCTGACTACTGTGTTCTCCAAATTGCAACGCAACTGTGTATACACTATGTGTATATAGATATGTGTGTATGCATATATTTGTTTATTCAGTATGATAAATATAAGTGGTATTGCCATAGCCATAAGCACAGTGCTGACTGCTTGGAATATCAATGAAGTTTAGCCCAAAAGCATGGCTTTTTTAAACAAAAAAAAAGGCTCCCTCATTACCATATGGAGTATGGTATAGGGATTTGATGTCAGGATCACAGCATAGAGGAAAAGAAGATGCAATAATCCACTTGTCCTCTGCAGATATAGCAAGGGATATCAAGCTACATTTTATACATACTGTACATTTCTATTGATTCAGTTGATTTATTTCCTATAAATATATAAATAAATATTCTACCTTGTCGCAAACTTCACTTTGATTGGACTACAGAGCATGCAAAAATCAAATATCTTTTAAAGCTGATTTATGTTTTGCTCCCTATGTTAATGAAAGTTTGTTCATTTAAATATCTTTAGTAAATCTGTGGTGGAGCCAGAGCTCATTCCAGGAACACTGGGCACAAAGCAGGAATACATTCTAGCCAATTCTCCTACCAGCATGTTTTTGGAAAGTGGAACCCAAAGGCAACCCACATGGACACACAGAGAAAATGTGAAATGCCACACAGACAGTAACTGGAAGCTCAGGATTGAACCCCAGGCTCTGTAATAGTACATAAACTACATGAAAGCCCTCTTTACAATTTAAAACATTGTTATTCTCTATCTGGCTGTGCACCACATGTCCTCTGTTATAGAGTCTCATCTACCACACACAGCTTTGAATTAGTCTCTTCACCATATCTCTGCACCTCTCAGTTTAACCAAATACATCCAGGTTTTCTTTGTGCCGCAGTTTTATTGACAGGTAGTCCAGATTAATAAAGCACATTGGGACAATATATCATGGTTAGTCATGTCCATCCATTCATCCATCCATCCATCCATTTTCTGTACTGCTTATCCTATACAGGGCCGCGGGGTGCCTGGAGCCTGTGGTGCCAACCCATCGCCGGGCACAATCACACACGCACACACACACACACACACACATTCACACACCCATTCACTCACTACAGACAATTTAGAAATGCTAATCAGCCTGCAACGCATGTCTTTGGACTGGGGAAGGAAACCGAAATACCCGGAGGAAACCCCTGACAGAGAGAACATGCAAACTCAACGAACACGGGGTGGAGGCAGGAATCAAAACCCCATCCCTGGAGGTGCGAGCAACCATGGGCTAGTCATATAATCGATACACTTTCATATGATTGATATTGATCAGAGCAATAAAAAGGTCACTACTTTGCATTGCAAATGTAACCAAATATGGAAATATTATTCGGAATGAATGGATTTCTACCATGTTTTTATACAAACTAGCCTTGAATTCACAAACGAAATGTGCTTTTATTTATAGAGCTGCCGCTTCATATAGTCCATGCAGACCACGCCCTATGCCCAGGGGAGCATATCTCTGTGGATTCTCCAAAAATAATACTTTTTAATTAAATTTGTTCAGAATCCCTTTACTAAACATACTGAACAGCCATCACACAATAGTGGAGTAATAAAACGTAGATGAGGTAGCTTGATGGACAAACTGGAGTGTGTGAAGGACATTGAGTTCATTTTGCAGATAGACGTGAATAGAAGTGAAATAATAATCTGTTGCTAGATACTTCAATAGCTCTTATAATTCACCTTATAATTGGCGACAACCAATTATATGTCATATGTGACATGGCAAGTATGCCGTGAATTTCACATTCCACATGTTCAGTGCTTGAAGAAATTATTAATTATTTATTGACTGCAGTCTAGCAATTTAAAACATAGTGTCATGAGCTATCATTTCTGGTTCTGTCTCTGTGAAGAATCTTCTGTTCCACTGTTCATTAAGAGCCACCTGTTCACTGTGAGGTGTAGAATGGGAGATGACAGCATGTCAGGGGCCAAGGCTTTAATTACTAAACCTGCTATTAATTACGGTGTATGGCACACACACACACACACAATCAGCTCCTTTGTAGTGTGACTGAGCTCTGGCAATAAAAAATGTACGATACCACTGTAAGCTTTTCGATAACACTCAATCAACTTCATGTTTTTAACTGCATGTATGATTGCTGCATACAGTTTGAGTATTTCAGATTACTTCAGATATTACAGGCCAAATATTTGCATCTATAAGATTCCTAAGTCTTGCCAAGAACTGTGAGGAATCAAACAAGGCTAAGCTCTCTCTTTATAGTTGCTAGCAGTCTGTATGTGTGAGCAGCATCACTAGAGATAATCTCCATAAAGCAGCTGTGTCTGTGATATAACGCCAGCAGGTATTTCTTTAATGGCAGATAGATGTGTCTTTCATTGACAGGCAAGCCAACATCTTTTTACCATCAGTGCCAGTGACAGAAACATAATTTCTGACATTAAAAAAGTATGGAGAAGAATAAGTATATTATAACAGAGTGGAATACATATACTGCCTTCATGCCTATTGTCATGTGAACCATCCATTTTACAGCCATTGTGGCAATACAGAAAATCACAGTATGATAAGTGAATGTAATCTCATTTATAACATCAGCTTTACGGCAAATTTCAATATTACCCTAGAAAAAGAAAGGCTGTAGGCCCAGTCTTTTTTTTATCACTTCCAAATTGTTCACTTAGCTCTTAATGTACCCACTATTATTGGATTTCTAAGGAAATTGTATCTTTTATCTATCTATCTGTCAAATATGAAGGATGCTACCAAAAACGAATTGTATGTTTTTCAACCAGACATTGCACTGCACCATTTTTAAAGGATCGAATTTGTTTACACAAGAATTAAGAACACAACCGTAAATGACACAACTGTAAAGACCTGTCTCATATTACAGACATGTACATCTAAACAATCCTTATGCAATTAGTATACAATCACCACCGAAAGCTTGAATACAAACATACTAAGTAACCTGTGAAATGTGTAGATTTATGTAGACGTGAAAAGAGGTTGCGTGCGATTTATATAGTCTGTGAAGAATTGTTTCCATAGACATCACATCTGAGTTTTCTTGATAAACTATACCGCCGAAACAGCACATAATTTTTCAAACTAATAAATACATTATAAAATCATTTTTCCTGCTTATTTCCCTCTCTTTCATGTTATATCTGAAAAGTCTTTAATAGTTCAACAAAACAAAACTTTTTTCAATGTTTGTTGAAAATCCGTTACTACATAAAACTACAGAAAACTACATAAGGATTTTGGTTGTTGCTGTTGTTGTCTTATCTATGTATTTCACTGATATGTAAACTGCAATATACATATATATTGATATATATATTGATAAGATATATAAATTAATATCTAGCTTTTGAGTTATTTTGAGTCTGCATTCTTCATAAAATTGTCTCACTGATATGTAAACTGCTATATACATATATATATATATATATATATATATATATATATATATATATATATATGAGATATGTAACTTAATATCTAGTTTTTGAGTAATTTTGGAGTCTGCATTCTTCCTAAAACTCTCTCAGTGATGCTAAGCTTGTCTGATGACTTCAAATAGCGCACACATACTGGTGGAACTGCTAACATTACATTGTGAATTGTTTGACATTAATTACAATTAGATGTATTGTGTTATATTTTGTATCATATCGCTACTGAATTCCCGATTCTGATTGGTCAGAATGTGTTGATTAATTTTCTCTAACAGCAGCTCTGACAGTAGTTCTGGCTGCAAGGCATATCTAAGGTTTATGTTAATGCACATATTCTGATACGTTTCTATAGTAACAGCTTACACAGGGACTTGTATGGTGGAGGCAACATAGATTTAAAAATGTGTGCAATTGTGATGTTTTCTGTTCATTTAGCATTTTTTGGAAGGAGTCTCCAGTTTCAGTGCTTCATACCAGTCAGAGATAAAGCTGTAACTTAGGTTTTCTGACACACGACAGTCTTCAGGTAACACATCAAGCTGCATTTCTTTGTCTTATTAAATACAAAAGGGAAAAAAGGAGGCTAGTGAGGGAATGACTGTTTATAGCTGCTACAATGTAATGTGGAACTTGTTTCATGGACTTCGAAAACGTTAAATGTAAATATAAATGGATAAAACAGACAATGTAATTCATTAATAAATAAAAAATTGTAATCGTTGGTAAATTGCTGTGGAGGAATAAAATACTTCAGGGCATGCTATTATTGGAAAATAATGGCAACAGTAACTCACCACATTACAGCCCCCTGTCACTGATTCTTTTCCTATAACAGCACACCCTCATGTGTTCTATCCCTTGTCTAATATTCATTTAGTTATTCATATTGAATCATATTATTTACTGGAGCGTATTAATCTGTAAGTAGAGTGAAACTAATAGGAAAGGTATGTAGATTTGTACTGAAAATTTAAGGTGTTATATTAAGTATCAATCGTACAGAAATGTCAAGAAGGTGTGTAAGTGGTATTTATGTATGTATGCATATGTAGTATGTTAATATGAGTTGATATGTGTGTGTTTACTGGGATGCTATTGCTATCATGGATTGTTGGGCACAGATATACAAATTAATCATGAAGTATGATTGTTGCATTGGACTGGGTTTAAAAATACTACTGGATGTTCTCTCTCTCTCTATCCCTGTTTCTCTCTGTATGTGTTTTCTCTCTCTCTCTCTCTACTCCTTACTGCTCTCCCCCAGTCTTTCTTTTTATCTGTGTCCTTTTTTTACCAAAAACCGCCTCCATTTCCTTTCCCTACCTGCCTGACAGCCTGGCGTGTATGCAGCATGGCAGTCAGAGATAAAGTGTGAAAAACAGAAGGTCCATCTCTGCCAATATCGCTACACTTTTTGGGAAAGAGTTAACAAATGGCGGTGTTTATCAACTCGGATGCTTTGTAAGATGCTTATCTAACCCTAAACTGTTCTGCTGGAGTTACTTTAGAATTGACTGATCAGTCAACCCTAATCTCTGTCTTTACAGATAAAGAGATAAGTAGAAGGCCACAGGGTTTGCATTTCCCCTTTGGCTTGGTCTTTTTTAAATGCAGAGAATGCACATGTCTGAGCCAAACCTTTCTGTTTGTACTTGTTATAGAGTGTGAACTCATTAAGATTAAATCTGGCATGCAGTAATCAAGTGGAGCCTTGAAAATGAGATTATGCTGAGAGCTCAGTATGTAGCTGATGCTTAGCACAAATCAATATACTTGAATGAAGGGCATTAATGTGATCAGACAGGGAAATTGTTTTATTATGCTGACACCTGATGCCTGAGCATATTGTTTTAACATTGTTCTGCAGTATAGGGGTTCTCAAAGTGAAGGCTGTAATTAATTTTTCAACATTGTTACAGGAGTGGAAATCACAATCCAACATTCCACAAGTGTATTATTATGTTTTTTTTTGTATTTTTCCAATTTCTTGAAGTTGACAATTTGACTGGGCATTTGGATTGAATGGATTTCATTCACACCACAATAATGCAAACACAGGGCTGTAGTCAAGACCACCAGGGTCAAGCCCGAGATGAGAACCAGTGGAGATCAAGTCAAGACCGAGTCATATATATAGGGATCGAGTCCAAGTCATGATCAAGTCTGAGTCAAGAAAGAGGGAGAAAACCATCAAATCCTTTTACTTGAAATAGTTAGCTCCATTTGTGCGTTGCACCTAAGATTAATCTGTTTTCTAGAAATCTAATGCATACAGAAAGGAAAGACAACAGGAATGCTTTTTTTTTTTTTTTTTTTTTTTTTTTACAAAATCTCCATTGAGAATAAGATTATATATAGCAATACCAATGCCTGAGACTGAGACAAAGTCTTAGTCCTAATGCCAATAAATCCAAGACAAGTACAAGTCAATACATCTTAAACATCTTGAGACATCTTGAGGTAGTCTTATAAATAATGTCAACTTGGATCTAATATGTTCTGTGGAAAGAACTTTTAGGAGCATAAAGCTCTGGTGCTCCAATAAATAGCCAAAAAAAAATTATTGTATTACATTTTTATATAATGAGTCTAATATTTAAGTAGTCAGATTATATTCATAAATGTAATCAGTACTGAAGGGGTCAGTATAATTTATTTAACAGTTAAAGGGATCTCTTACTGCAAAAAAAAAAAAAGTCTGTTGTAGTAAACGCTGGAACAACTGTACTTGTCTACTGAAAAGCTGAAAAATAAAACTATAGTGAGTATTTTATGGATGCAGGCTTCATCCTTAATCCATGATATGATTAATGTGTGTTTTCTGTGTGTGTGTGTGTGTGTGTGTGTGTGTGTGTGTGGGTGGATGGTTGTGCACACAAGATGAAACTGTTAAGATAAATTTATTTATTTATTTGTGTTAATCAGAGTAAGACTAATCAGTGCATCGCAACACGTCTTGCTAATGTTGAATGTTATGAGGTACGTTTTTGGACTACGCCTTGACTATTCATTACTTTTGTGGATTTGAAATACATTTGCATATTTAATCATCATTGATTGTAGGATGGTTTCCCCCTCACCACCCTGCATTTCCGCGAAAATGAATCAAAATTCAATATTTCAGAATGTTTCGGTTGATTATGAGATAAAAGCCCCAGCTGCAAAAGAGCCTGTATTTGCATTTTAAACATACTTTATTGCTTCAAGCATTTGTGCTGTTTTGCTTTTTGGAATGAGGAGATAGTGGGTTACATTTGCATTTTCTTATCACAGCCAAACTTAATTACAACATGCACTGTGCCTTGATGTTTACTTTTTCTTATTGTAATGCATAAAGAGAATCTAACAGAATTCCACTCAGTTTAATGCTCACAGGAGCATTGTATTAGACTTTCTGCTGATGCTCCATTGCATCAGTTATGATCATTCTTGTGGAAAACATTGCTTATCTGAGTGTGTCTGTACATGTATATATTTGTGCAGGCACTGTTTTTTCTCATATTGCAAGAACATCACTAATAGAGACACTGTGATGCTATAAATCAATTAACAATATTAATAATAATAAAAAAAAACTATCTATTTGAAAAATATGAGGTTCATGACAAAACTTTAAATTCTTCCTTTAGTTTATTATGTAAACTAATTTCATGATGATTATCTTATAATTTCAGTTGTTGGATTATGTCCACTGATGTGAGCTGTGAGTTTGAATCCCGGTGTTTCCAAGCTTTGGATAAAAGCATCTGCCAAATGAGTAAAAGTGTAAATATAAAAATATTAGGCCATGCCCAGATAGCTCTTAGAACAACCTGATAGGTGAATTCAGCTGCTTTTAAAGTGGTTTTATCTAATTTCTCCACAGCCACATAAATAACCAAACAAGAGTTTCATTTTTAATACATCATGTACCCCATGTACATTTTAGTATTTTCCCTGCTCTAATACACTCACTTTAACTCATGAAGGGCTGTTAATGAGCTGATTTATACAATTAGGTTTGTTTGGCCAAGGAAAACAAAATATAGTTTGGAGTTAGTTTACTACTGGAGTTAGTGTACTACGTGGTGGTGGTGCAGTGGTTTTGGCTTTGGGCTACTGATCTGAAGGCTGAGTTCAAATCACTCTGCCACTAAGCTGCTCCTGTTAAGCCTTTGAGCAAGACCTTTAACCTTCATCTGCTCAACTGTAAGTGTGTTCGGATAAGAGTGTCTGCCAAATGAGTAAACATAAATGTAAAAATCTACATGAGAGCAGCTATCATGTGTGGAGCGAACAAAGATGTCTGCCATAGTGGGCACCATCTTGAAAAGCAAACTCCAGGACAGGCTGTACCCCCAGGCTGTCAGACTCATTAACAACAGCCACCCACTACCACCTCCACCTACATCTTCCCCTCACACCACACACTGAATGTATAAAAGCTACTGGTCACTTTACAGCATGTACCGGACCATACCAGGTCCACCTTAATATACAGTACAATTTGCCTCTATTGCACAATACCTTATGTAAATACCTTTATTCAGCAGACTACCTCATGACCTAGAGTGACCCTTACTGTGAATACACTATATGGCCAAAAGTTTGTGGATACCTGACCATCACTCCCATATCTGGGTCTTCTCCAAACTGTTGCCCCAAAGTCAGAAGCAGAGAATTGTCTAGAATGTCTCTGTATGCTGTAGCATCACAATTTTACTTTCACTGGAACTAAGAGGCCCAAATATGTTCCAGCATGACAATGCCCCTGTGCACAAAGCGAGCTCCATGAAGATATGGATTGCCAAGGTCGGAGTGGAAGAACTCGAGTGTCCTGCACAGAGCCCCGACCTCAACCCCACTGAACACGTTTGGGATGAACTGGAACGCCGACTGCACCCCAGACCTCCTCACACGACATCAGTGTCTGACCTCACTAATGCTCTTGTAGCTGAATGATCACAAATCCTCACAGCCACGCTCCAAAATCTAGTGGAAAGCGGAGAGTGGAGGTTATTACAACAGCAAAAGGGGGACTAAATCTGAAATGGGATGTTCAAGAAGCAAATATGAATGTGATGGTCAGGTGTCTGCAAACTTCTGACCATATAATGTATGTGCAGTATACAGTATTTATATGTACTGTACATCTATAATGACCGCTGTTATTTATACCAGTAATTATACATTCAACTTTCTTCGTCTATACTGTCATTCCTGCACTACATCTCAAACAATAAATAAAAACACACTGTTTTTATTTATTATTTATTTTATTATTTGTACCCTTATGCTTTTATACATTCTTTCTACATGTATTTTACTGTCTTTTATTATTATTATAATTATTATTATTATTGTTGTTGCTGTTGTTTTCTTTTCAACATGCAAACTAACAAAGAACAAATCTCATTGTAGAAGGAACCATCTATTAGAATCTAATATAATAATTATAATCTAATACTGAAAATATAAATACTAATACTGAAAGTTAATAAACTATAACTTTTTGCATTAAAATGTTTATGTTAACTGTTTGTAATAATCAGTAGACCCAGTGAATACAGTTAAAGTTAAATTGTTGTGTATCGTGGGGGTTTGCGCGCGGGCTTTCAGTTCAAGGGAGCTTGCGTGGTCACGTGACGAAGGGGCGGGGCCGTACGCTTCGTCCGGATTCCTGAGCGCGAGCCGAATTTCCTGTCCACTCGGTGTGTAGAGCCGCGCGTGAAGCGGAGCTTTTCTCTTTCCTCCATAACCGGAGCTGCTCTCGAGCAAACAAACAAAGAAAAAGGTCAGTAGTCCTAACCGGAAACGCTCCACACATTCTCCTACACCTAATATACATTCATTGTCCTCAGTCACGACAGTTGGGTTTAATTCTAGAGTCATTTTGCCCCGTTTTTCCTCTTTATTCCCTCTCTTCCTTCTCTTCCATCCTCCTCTCCGTCCTGTACAGATGTTCCGAAGTCTTGCAGCTGTCGTTCTGCTGGCTGCAGTTTGCTGCCATGCTCAGGTAAGTCATTTTAAATGCAAATAATAATAATAATAATAATAGTAAAAAATTGATTTCTTATTAGAATGATTAAGGCTTGGTAGAAATGACAAAACCAGAAATGAGCAAACCATCTCCCATTTGAACTCAGTAAGAACTCACTAAGAGTCGCTGTGTTTTTTTTTTCAGCGCCTCTGTGAACCCTGAATTCTTTAGATTTAACCCTATTAATGCCAATGCAGTGAGGAATTAACTCCCTGGCTACTATATACACGGATACTAATGACCTAATCAAACTGATCTATAGGATAAACCATGCATTCCAACTCTACTTATGGTTCTAAATTTTTATTATTTTTTATTTAACTTATTGGAGTTATTCAAGTTCAGGTCCGAGAAATAAATGGATACTGAATGTTTTTTTGGCCTGTTTACACCTGTGTGTCTTGAATATCAGAATTATGTCTGTATATGTATTCACCTACATAAAATGCAGGTATAAATACATTTATTCAGCAGCACACATTCTTGTTGAATGCTTTATTCTGATTGGACAGAAGTTGTTGATTTATTTTCTATAACAGCAGCTGATACTGTAATACAAATCAGGGGTTTATATCAATGTACTTTTATCTGTAGTAACAGTTCATTCACAGGGACCTGTACAGCAGATGCTCCACATAATCCAAACCTAATAAATAAAAAAAAAAAAAAAAGAGAGAGATGTTTGTGCATGTGTTTGGTAAATGCTATAAGAATATGAGTAGACAGTGTTCTTAATGAAAAATTTTACCTACTTCTTTAATGCTGATGTAAAACCTGGGTCAAAATTTTAAGTTTTGCATCGTTTATTTCAAATAGGTTTTAAAACGGTAATTTTTAAAAAAACATATTCTCCATTTTATTCAATGCAAGTGTTCTAATGCTTAACAAGTGTCTGGATTCCAAGAAAACATTTTGGTTCAATTTTAATTTATGTTGCACTTTTGAGGTTTTCATTTGACTCATCCTCATAAAACTATTGTTTATATGCCTAATTATTAATATTTAAAAGCATGCTTTTAGTACTCAGATGTTTATTTCACATTTATGGAAGGTGTCTTGAGTGTCAGCACTTTATAACGCTCAGTTCAATTCAATTTTATTTATATAACACTTTCAACAATGCACATTGCCACAAATGCACATTTTTGCAAATGTGGGAGAGTCTTCACAACAGAGGACTTTGCACTTCCTGTTTTGTTTGGTTTTCTTTGGCTTTTTTGTTTGGCAACATGACATGCCTTATTAAATATAATATAGAACAAATTATAGAGCTTGGTGAGGGAACAGCTGTTAATAGTTGCTATAACATGAATTATACTTTGTAATTATTGGTAAATTGTTGCAGTATAAGAGGAATAAAACACAATGGGTTTGCTTTTATAGGAAAATAATCAGCTGGGGTGATAGCAATAAATGTACTAAACATTGTGCTGCATCATATCACAAAACTGTTGTTGATTAATTTTTATAATATCACATTGTGTTTCATTAGTTAAATCTGAATGTTTAAACATTTCAGGGGGTCTGAGTCCCTGTTTAAACCTGCTTGCTTAATGAGTTTTGTATCTGGATTGTATCCTGATAAAATTTTAACCGCAGGCATTTACATTTGGAGTCAAATTGGATTATAAGCCTGTCTTCTCTTCACATATTCAAATCACCTCATGACAATACACACAAACATATATATATATATATATATATATATATATATATATATATATATATACACGATCTGTATTTCAAGCTGTGTTATGCAAAAGATGGCTGTGGAATCAAATATGCTAAAGAATTTTCTCCAGGCATCTTAATGCACCACATGCTTTGTGATATTGTATATTGTGAGGGGGTTGGGTTGTCACTGGGTCTATCCTGGGTTCATTTACATGTGAATTTTTAAGTGAATAATCCTTAATCTGGATATGATCCTAATAGCCAACATGCATGAAATAACCAGGTGTAAAGTGGTTCCCAGAAAGCCATCTATTTTCAACCAAAACCCCTCCTAATGTATTACATCAAAACACACAGATCCAGTGTTGCTGAAATTGGCACCTTTAGAGGGACATAAAATCACAAGACCTGTGACAATATCAGCATCTTTTGCATAAAATGACTAATAATGAAGCACAGCGCTAAAATCTGATGATCAAGGTTTATGAGAAGATTTGCATAATATGTCTGATGCATCAGTCAGGATTACAGTCTGGCTATCCAGAGATACATTTTACTATAAGTGTAAATGTGGTTAAAATCTTATTAGAACACAACTCTGATACAGGACTCCAAGTGTAAACAGGGAGCTGGGATGTGATTTTGATGCTGATGGTGATAAGGATGATGATGATGGCATTTGAGTGTTTGCATCTTTGTGCATCTGTGTTGGGTAAACAGAGTGAAAGACGGATGACAGTTAAAGATGAAAAACTGGTGAGTGTAAAGTGTAGAAGGAAGGACCCAGGACCCAGGATTGGGTCGTGTCTGATTTTATCACTCAGATGCAGCTTTTCAAAGTGCAGAACAGAAACTAAACATAAAGACACTCAGTCCAAATCTAGGTGTGGTTTAGTTATAGAAGGAATGTGTCTTAATCCTACAGCTTTGAGTTTTCTCTCTCTCGCTTGCCAACATGTTTTTTTTTTTGTGTGTGTGTGTGTGTTTTTCAGTACTCCTGGGTCAAAACCCTCATAATCTGTGGAAATGTATTAATTTTTTTTTTTATTTCTGTGCCTGTGAAAGTGGTATTTCATGCTGAAACATGCATTAATTATAAAGAATCAGATCTACTGTAAGTGGTGTACCATGTAAGATTAAGAGAATTTCAAGAGCTCATGGCTCATTCACCAGATGTCATGCGTGGAGTGTGAAGGAAGGATGGAAGGATAACTTTTAAAGGAATAATTCTACAGTTTTAAAACCTATTCTCTACCACATATGTAGTGTTTGTGTGATTACACTGGACAAGAACTTGTACTGAGAAAAGTAAGACATTGTCTCGTATGTGTCTAATCTTAAGTCCTTTGTTTTTAGAGGACATCAGAGATGTAACTGAATACAAATATATTACTGCGTGACACATATACAGTATTCATAGTAACTGTCTGCTAGTTTGTTTTATTTTGATAAAAAGAGCAAACTAAATTTCTTAGAAAATATCATGGACAGGTGCAAACAAA
>CM040979.1:24066450-24101208 GCA_022985145.1 Pangasius djambal
GAAAGACCAGTCAGTATTGGGAAAGACCAGTCAGTATTGGGAAAGACCAGTCAGTATTGTTGTCTACATCACTGCTCTGTGTAAGTCTATGATTCGTTTGTGTGGGTTTGTGAATATCTGTCATATAATCTTGTTTGGAAACTTGCATGTAGCTGGTAATGATTAAAAACTGAACACCATTCCAGGAACTTAATAATATTCTGATGGTTGGTGAGTCACAAGGATTAAGCAGAGACTTTGCTGTTGTTATATGTTTTCTTTATTTAATCAGTCACAGCTTTTAATATTAAAAAAAATTAGTTACAATATTTAGCCAAATAAAAGAAAAGTTCATCTAAAGATGAAATGTAGACAGATTTCTCGTTACCCCAAGAGCAGTCGAATAGTCAAGAGACATTTGTATTTTCAGTTCTTAATTCAGACTGTCACCTAGAATCTTTTTTAGACTATACTACCTCCTTCATTTGAACAAAATTGTGTAAAACAGTTGCTTAAAGTAATACAGTAGGTGCCTAAACACAAACACAAGACCCAAACACTGTAGCTTCCAATTAAAACCGACCAACAGGAAATAACTAGGCATATTATATCTAAGGCACTCAATCAGAAAACACCACTGTAGACTACAATTATATACAAGGATGAATAAATGGCTGCATTTTACATCTTGTGAATGCAGTCCATTGTAGTGGATCCTACAATATGATGTTCCAGGTAAAGAACTGTCGTGTTTGCCAGAACAAAAAAAAAATTCTGCTGAAAATATGCGAGTAGAATAGATTGTATCTACTGTATTCTTTGCACTGATCGTGTGGATAATTGAAAGACAAATATATATTATATATTAATGTATAAAAGCAATTTACACTGTTAGGACTATCTTTCTTGTCCTCACAAGGTAGGATATGCTTGTTTTTTTCTGGTTTTCCTACATAGTCAGGACATTTTGTTTGTCAGGATAGTTCACAAACACACAGAGAGAGAGAGAGAGAGAGAGAGAGAGAGAGAGAGAGAGAGAAAACACTGTGAGAGAAAAATGTGCATGTCTGTCAGTTTTTTTTACTAGGATGTCATGTCATTCCCTAATGAATGATTGGAGTGAAGCTAATACAATTGTATTATTAAATTTCAACCTGGGAGAGAGAGAGAGAGAGAGAGAGAGAGAGAGAGAGCATGTGTGTGTATGTATATGTGTGTTTGTGTGTGTGTGTGAGAGAGAGAGAGAGAAAGAGAGAAAGAGAGAAAATACTCATCTATTCCACACTTACTCATGCTCCTACCAAAAATAGTCTTTTCCACAGAGTGTGAGAGACGAAGAGATGGACATAAGGAGAAAAGAGAGACATAAGAGATAGAAATGAGGCATACAAGTGCAACAGATACAGGAAGAAGTTAGGTGATGGAATGGAGCAATAGATGAGAGAAAAGAGTAGGAAGTATAGAGTGAGAAATGTGAAATATAGAGCGAAACAGGTAAGAGATAGATGTGGAGAGAGAGAGAGAACAAGCACTCTGAGGTCAGTGTGCTCTGATTCTGCTCAGGTTCAGCTCTCGTGATGAATAATGACCTGCTGTATTCAGGGTGTACGAGCTCCTATGACACTCTCTGACAATTAACCTTAGTCTGGACACACGAGGAGCATCACGCTGGCTCATACAAAAATGAATTGCACCAAAATTCCCCGTGAGCCTTCCGAGACGTTTAACCCAGTTTATACCGTCTAGTGTAATGCATCTTGAGTAGCATGATTAAATCTACACCCACGTAACAATGAGGGGAAATCCACCCAAGGCACATTTAAATTTGATTAAGCAAACCACTTCAGGAAGTCTGAGACACATTTCAGACAGAAGTTTGATAAGTACAAATATATATTTGTTCCTCCAAGCCACATTAAACAGCCAAAACCACTCTCCAGTACATTACATTGTAACACACAAGGTCCATCACTGTCAAAATTGGCAATTTTAAATAGCTTAAAAAATGCATTACAGATATTGAGCAACCATATTTTGAACTACACAGACCAACTGGAATGAAAAACAAAACAGGAAGTATATCTGGTTAATATTTTACTGGCTTACAGTGTATATATGGCATTAATGGTCATAAGGATATGCTTATAATATACAATATCAACATGACTATTTTCATTTATGTATACATGATAAACATGTTAATACATTAACATCTGTATTAATATTTTACCTAAATTAATGTATTTTGAAGGTATGTAGTAATGCTTTATACTTTATAACATACCTTTAGTAGTCATTACAATGTTTGTATAATAATAATATTAATAATAATAATAATAATAATAATAATAATAATTATTATTATTATTATTATTATTATTATTATTATATATAAAGATAAAAATTAATACATAAAGAAAGCTTTTAATGCTTTTTATTTTATGACAAAGGCTCTTGGGTTTCAGTTGTTTTGACTATCATGTGACTGAGAAGCAGTTTATTTTTACAGATATAAGATATTCTGCTTTTGCATTTGCTTATTTTAATTGCTTCTTCTACATCTGCTTTTTTTTAATAATTATAATAAAAAAAATAAAGTTTTATGCATTATTACTATTTCAGTACATATTGTAGTATGTATCGTAAATAGGGTGCTTGAAGGACATTCCCACAGTGGTTTTATCAAAAGTCTATCTCCACTTTGTAGTACATACTTGGTTTCACTAAAGAATGTGTGCAGTTTGACTGTTTAAGGCGGTGTTAAGGAAGATGCTCTAGCAGGGGAAGGAATGCGTTCCCTCAGGCTGTCTGCTCTCGGAGCAGTTGGACAGGGTTCGGGTCAGGCTGGAGGTGATGATGCACTCTGTTACAGGGCACTGCCTAATTATATAAACTGTTCACTTAGAGGGGAGCAGAGTGCTTATAAGTGTGTTCATAAGTGAGAAATTAAATAATTTATTATGTCCCAGGTGCTTGACTCCTAAATTGTTGCACACTTGAACACTATATATCTGCAGAGTATGGGCTTGCTAGAAGGGTGTACAGTAGAACGCCATGTGGACTTGGAAAAGTGGTGTTAGGGACAGGGCCTTTGACAGAGTCAGCTAGTTAATTTAGATTTTTGAATACTGCTGAGACAGTAAGAGCTGCACACATTCAGTTCAGTTCTGCCTCCTTGTTGTTTTTTCAGCCTATACTAAAAACCCAAGGCCTTTTAAAACACTTTGTTCTGAAATGAAGATTGAGCTTTTGGCCTGAGAGAATTAATCAGAATATTTTTATCTGGTCTTGCTCAAACATGTTCTCATGGCAACCTTAGAAAATTGTTCAAGGAAAAGAGTGGGAAAGAAGAAAATGTATGAGAAAAAGGAATAGATTAGCAGAAATCTAATCTGACTCTGAAACTCTGAGGAATAAACCCAGCACATTTTATATTCAGTGCAACATCTCCGAATGATTCAGGGCTGTTTGGATTGTTCATGTGTCCTGAGGTTATAAAGCTTCTGGTGTAGAAGGTGTAGTGAAGAAATCTGTAGTTATTCTATCTATCTATCTATCTATCTATCTATCTATCTATCTATCTATCTATCTATCTGTCTGTCTGTCTGTCTGTCTGTCTGTCTGTCTGTCCATCTATCTGTCTGTCTGTATCTTACCCCCACTGTGCACACTCTGAGAAAATAAAGTTCCATGTGGCTCCTATTCTTGGAGGAACCCTTTAATGTTCTAACTAAAACCCTAGAACAGAAGGTTTTCCTTTCAAAGAAGGTTCCCATTAGAAAGCCTAAAGTATCTAAACACACTTCAGGGTTTCTAGCATTTCTAGCTTCCCAAAGGGTTTCTACTGGGAACCCTCTCTTAAAGGAAAACCTTCTGTCTCTGTCGCTGTGTACATACTATCTCTTTCTCGCTATCTCCTTACTCGACCTGATCTGTCTCATGTTCTTTCTGTTATGTAAATGAGTTTTCTATGAATTGTCCCTCCTCCGCACTTATAGCACCACTCCTTGACCACCTGTCGCTTTTATATCTCCCACATTCTCTCTCGTTCTTTATAGCAGTGCACTTGTCCTGTCATTGACTTTGTGCTGGTGTTTTATGGTCCTGATTTTGTCTGGCCAGTCCTGTCCATTTGCCTTGAAAGAGCCTCATAATGAGAAGGAGAGAGCTCAGGATGAGCAGATGGAGGTAAATTACCTAATAAATAAGAGAGTATTTCTGCTCAGGTTGCTTTTCCTGATTGTAAGAGATGGAGGTCTGGAGAAAAGGTAAACAGGCAGGAACAAAATGTTTTTAACAGCTACTAGCTCAGAGTTCAGATATACAGTTACTGTGCTTTTGTCTTGGCTTTTTCAGACCCATTATTCTAAATAACATTTCCGATTGTTTAGAAGCTACCAGGAAACAGCTCAATGTCTCATTAATTACATTACCATAATATGCAGCTAAAGAGGTGTGGATGATTACTCAGGGAATAACAGTGATGCTTCAGGCGTTCAGGCAGAGAGGTCCTTGACTCTTCTGTGATTCGCAGTGTGACAGAAAAGGGCATTGTGGGAAATGTGGGTCTGGAAATAAGCACGCTTCCTTCTGCAAACACAGCCATTAGCGAGTCTGAACGCGACTCCCTCCTGAGAAAACCGCTGTCTGGAGAGCTCACAGCAAGACCCCAACCTCCACAAGGCCTGGAACAGAGCCCAGAGAAAAAAGTGAGAAGAAATAATGTGGGAGAGAGATAGATATAGGGTGTGTTGGTAGAAAGTAGAAGAGTGCTGTTGAAAAATGAGACAATGAAACAAAAGAGAGAAAGGATAAGGGCTAATAGAAAATGCAAGAGATTAAAAGCATACCAGTGAACTTGGAAAAAGTGTAAGGGAGGATATAGTAAAAAAAAAGAGTGTGCAATTAAGCAGGCTGGGAAGAAGGAAATACCGACAGAAAGATAGTGTCTCATTAAGTGCAGCCTGCACTTTGGCTGCCTGCCCTTTGTTGGCATGCTCAATCAAACCCCCAAGCTCAAACCCAGCCCTGCTGCATGGCCTGAAAAATGGCCTCCAGCTGGAGGATTGAAGACTTTGAGACTCAGTTTGGGACACTTTGTGAAGAGTGTGTGCAATCGTGTTTTTTCTTCTACTGATTTATTCTCTTCTGGCAGCAGCTGTTCCATTTTTATGGAGTCTGTCAGCGTGCTCTGCAGTCCTGATCAGAAGAAACAAGCAGTGAACCCTTTTGTACCCACTCACCATGCTTTTCTTGTCCTACATGAGGATTAATTTCCCATCTTACTGGGCATTTTGCCCTGAAGATCTGCTCTGTAATGGTTCCCCTACACACTCTCTGTCTTTATGCCACTGTTCTTTCCAAAGGCTCCAGTCAGAAAGGGTGTGGTATTAACATGAGATGACATCACTGTGTAACGGTTTTGCTTTCAAATAAAGAACAGACATTCACAAACAGAGGATCACCTCCCAATAATGTTCTGTTCTCCTAACAGACACGGAAAAGATATCTTTTCCAGAGTACGTTTCCATTTTGGAAAGAGTGAAAGCTTTCTTTTAAGGACATACAAAAGGCGAATATTGTGGTTGTATGCAGGTCACTCTGGATAAGAGCATGTGCTAAATGACTAAATCTAAAAGTCAAACAAAAGGATGTATGTAAAATGTCTGACAACATAGACCTGGACCAACCTTAAACAGATTCCTAATGTTCTTAAAGTGGTAATAGAAATCAGACTGTACAGACTGGCTCAATAATGGGCCCATTGAACCCCAGTTGACCAGAGACATCTGTAGCTGTCCTTCACTGGGCCAGTTAGGTCTGACTTAAGGCTGAAACATACCCTATGTATCTACGGGAACACAAACAACAATACCTGTTCAAAGTTTTCCTAATGCACATTTCTGTTGTACATACTCAATGTGATTTTTTTACCCAAGAGGACAAAAAAGAGTCTTTAATGCTAAAACGTATACGGTAGTTAAACTCAGTATTATGGCGCTTTATAAAATCAGAGAGCCGTCCAAGCATTTCCAGACAAGCAGTATAGCCATAGCCATTTTCAGCATCCCCGATACAAACATCCTTCCAGTGTTTCCTGTCTTAGACAAATCTGTCTCCTTTGTCAGAACTAACAGAACACGCAGTTTCTTGTCAGGTATTTTCTATAGCTCTTCAATCGGAGTGCAGAGCCGATGACATATCACATACAGGATATGTTTATAAGAACTAACTCGCTCTGCAAGAGACGGCTCAAACTGCAGGTCTTGGTCTCCCATGACACTTGACAGGGCGAAACTAGCCTCTGCCCTTAGCCAACTGTAATGACCCTTGCTGCAATGCTCAGAATGCAGCATTCTAAATTTTTCTATGACACATTTCTGAATATAATGATACAATGAAACAAGCCCTGAGAAGTGTCAAGACTCAAAATATGAGCCCATTCTCTGAATGACAAGAGCTGTAGTAGATTTACTGAGATCCCCTAGTAGAACGACATTAAACAGAAGTAATCGGATTATAAGTCCTTTGTGAAACAACATTACTGATGATGTTAGAGATTTCCTGCTGTTAAACTGTATTTAAAGCCAACTAATGTAATTCCATCTATACAGCTGACACAGCATTTTTACTTTGCTCTGCTAGCTAGTTAACAAGCCATTATCTGTACATGGCTTGAAGGAAATCGAGCATGCAAATCTCCAAGGACATGTGCATTCTTTTTGAAAAATCTACCCACCATAATACCACTGAGTTCTTGGGCTGCTCTGAGAGAGAGAGAGAGAAAGAGAGAGGGAGCAGCAGGGGTACGCTAACAGGATTTTGCACAGGTGTGCAAAATGACAGCTTTGCAGCAGTGATTGGTCTGGTCCTGACAATGTTATTCAGAAGTACGCTGGATGCACAGTTAGCCTCTGACACATTTGCATGAGCGATTTTCACATCTTTTCACAAAATAGCTTTCTGAGAGGCTGCAGAAAAAGATCGTTCCTGCCTAATTATTTAGTTAGTTATTTGCACATGAAAAAAACAAAATGCACATTGTGCACTCTTTTGTGCAAATGTATGATTTAAAGGGACATATACAGGGTATGTGTATAAAAAAAAGCACCACAGGAAATTTGAAACAATGCTGAATGGCATGCACTAAAATAGTCCAAAGGTGATACACTATATGGACAAAAGTTTGTAGATGCCTGGCCATTGTACTCATAAGTGATTTTTGAACATCCCATTCAATATTTAATCCCCTATCTTCTGGAAAAGCTTTCCACTAGATTTTGGAGCGTGGCTGTGGGGATTTGTGCTCATTCAGCCACAACAGCTTTACTGAGATCAGACATTGATGTCGTGTGAGGAGGCCTGGGGTGCAGTCAGTGTTCCAATTCATCCCAAAGGTGTTCAGTGGGGTTGAGGTCAGGCCTCTGTGCAGGACACTCGAGTTCTTCTCCTCCAACCTTTGCAAACCATGTCTTCATGGAGCTCGCTTTGTGCACAGGGACATTGTCATGCTGGAACAGTTTTGGGCTTCTTAATAACAGTGAAGGGAAAGAGTCCACAAAGACATTACATACAATTGTGTACTTTTGTGTACATTATATACTATTGTGAACTTTGTGGCAACAGTTTGGAGAAGGCCCACATATGGGTGTGATGGTTAGGTGTCCACAAATGTTTGGTCGTGTATAGTGTACAACTAACCATAAATTGGCCATACAATGAGAAAACTAATTGAAATGTATAAACCATCACATACCATTTTATATATGTATAATTGTATATATATATATATATATATATATATATATATATATATATATATATATATATATATATATATATATATATATATATATATATATATATATATATATATATATATATATATATATATATATATATATAGATAGATAGATAGATAGATAGATATTCATTTCAATGAATAGTGAATAGTCCATCCATATTTATTATCACCAAAGAATATATACATACATATATATATAGGTGATATAAATATGAATGGGCTATCCATTGAAATGAATATCAAAAAATGTGCAAAAAAAATGTTGGGTAGATCCTGAGCTCAGCTTACTGTCTACACAGAGTTATGCTTGAGCCCCTTGTCTATGTGTGTTCCTCCTGGGTTCCCCAGTTTCCTCCCAGTGTCCAAACACATGTAAGTAGGTGCTTTGGCTGCACTAAATTGCCTCAAGATGTGAATAAGTGTGTGAACAATGTGCGATTTAAGGACAAAAACAGTTTTAACAGTTTTAAATGAACACAATTAGAAGAAATTATAGAGCTAATAGAGATGTCATTACTTAGGCTAATTGTCAGAACCAAAATAATATTAGAAATCTTTTATGCAACCAACCTCATCTAACTAGCTGTTTTACAGCCCCATTTCTATCTGCTATTAACAGTTAGCTGGGTTCACTGGATTTAGAGCAAGAAGATCTCAGTTGTAGTGATGATTATAATTCACTAAATTGCAAATGAATAGACTGTTATTTATCATGTTTTTAGGTAAACTGTGTTTTAGCTATAGATGGATCAACTGTCACCGCCCACTAGGTTTCATTAACCTTAGTTTTCTTGATTAAAAACAGCGTTTTTGACTCTGGCAGTATCTGAGCCTCATATACTCCGCCTGCATCTCAAATAGCATTTAATATCTTTTGTACACAAGCTTCAGAATCTTGAAGGTGTGACATTCGTTTTCAAATGTGTTCATAATAAGCTTTTTGGAGCAAAGTACTGTGCAGTCACTCTTGAAAAAAGTTCAACATAAACATCTTTAATAGATAACAGTTCTGTTCTGAAACTGGTGAGTACTCGTAATTGGCTGCTTACAACATCAGTCAAACAGCCTTGTCCTGTGAAAGTAGGCTGTTCTTGGCCATGTTTAGTGATGAAAAGTACCAGATTCTGTCGTGAAAGTTACATGTCTGGTTTGCAAGACTACTGAGGTAGTAGTGCTCAAAAAATGGAAGACAGCATGTGGTAGAGTTGCTTACGTGTTGCATCCAGGATAAATTCAAGGTCATCATGCAGACAATTTGTGTCTATTCCTGTTTTCAGTGCTGGAGATTCAGGGTTTATCAGTCATTCGTCTGACCCACATAACCAAGAGGTCTGGCACAGCATGAACCCAATGAGAATCCATGAGCCCAGAGATATTAACAAAGGAATTCACACACACTCTCTCTTTCCCCATCCTCTTGTGTATTTGTTTGCATGAGCATCTTGTTCTCTGTCCTCTTTTCCCTTCTTTCTCTTTTTTTATCTTCCCTGCTATTCTCAATAGGAAGCATATGTGTTGTGTCGGAGCAGCATTTTTGTAGAAGTGACTCACTGTGTAGTTGGGCCATTAGCTGTAGAAGCTGGAAAGGATCTCAGTTTGGTGGTAGAAGACAGAGAAAATAAACCAGGGGAAAAAAGATGAAATTCATGAAAAAGATGCTTGGAGAATGAAAAGAAAACACATGATTTCATAGCTGTGCCCTGAACAACATACAAATGAATGTCCTCATTAGCAGTGACATCATCCTTTTTAACATTCGACAGGGGCTTCCCCTCCAGTCCTATAACATACACAGACGGCTCTAATTTCACTGCTCAGGCCTCTTGGGGAGTGGGGAAGAAAATGGCAGCTCTGCAGGGCACTGTGAGCTTACTGATTTTGGTTTGTACTGTTAGAGTATTAGACCTGTTTGTAATGTATTATTCTAGATTTATTTAGTCCCATTAATAACTAAACACCTGTGAAAGGAAAAGTTCATTTCCAAATACCAATGATGTTATGAACTCTCCACTGAGATGAGATTACGAATTTACAAAATTATAAAACTCTCATAAAACTCACAGCTGCTTTTTCCACCCTTTTTTGGAGTAATGCCATTATACTGCTTAAGACATTTATAATGTCCGGAGTAAAACATAATGGGACGTGCTGTTATAGGGGGAAAAAATCAACGACAGGGTGGTATGATGCACCCCAATCTGAAGTGGAGTTCTTGTTACCATCCCCGAAGTTGATTGTTTTCCAATAGTGTTATTCCTCTTATACCTCATCAATATGCCAATGCTTAAAAAAATGTAATTTATTACATGTCATACATTTTATCCGTTTATAGTTATGTTAAATAATGCAGCTATAAAAGGCTATATATAACCTTGGATTTAATAAGAAAAAACATGCAGCTTGCTATGTTACTGCGAAACCCCTCCATCCTGCCGATTTTCCCAAATTGGAACAATTTACAGCTTGACCTCTTACTGTTACAAAGCGCTGACCCTGGAGACTCCTTCCATGAATGCCAAAACAAACCATATAGCCAATTACACATTTATCTGGAGCGTCCGTCATATAGGTCTCTGAGTAAGTTTTTACTATAGAAATAATAATGTTTTAGAATGAGCACTTTAATATTTGCCTTGCTGTGTGCTGGGGAAGTGGTGGCTCAGTGGTTAAGGTGTTAGCCTTC
This sequence comes from Pangasius djambal, assembly GCA_022985145.1. Lineage (NCBI taxonomy): Eukaryota > Metazoa > Chordata > Actinopteri > Siluriformes > Pangasiidae > Pangasius > Pangasius djambal. The sequence goes on from CM040979.1 coordinate 24,076,917, forward strand.
TGATCAGAAGGTTAAGAGTTAAAATCCCAGCACTGCCAAGCTGTCACTGCTGGGCCCTTGAGCAAGGCTCTTAACCCTTAACTGCTCAGTTGTATACACGTGATAATTGTAAGTCCTTCTGGATAAGAGTGTCTGCCTAATGTAATTGATATTCTTGTCAGAGCTGCTGTTATAGAAAATGAATAACCTTCTGAGCAATTAGGATCAAGAATTGAACAGTGCTATAGTATTTCCATACAAGAAATATACACCATGGTGCAAGAGATGATGGTTATATAGAAATGTACCCTTTTTTTTAGTAATACAGTAGAGTGTTGACTAGTGTGTTATAGTTTATAGTGTTCAGACCAGTGAAAAGCATCCACAGTTTATGAGGGAATACATTTGAGGCAGTAAAATTGTCACCAGTTGCAGAGCTACACTAGTAAGATGGCTAACTGGTTAGCTTACTCAGTGGTTCATATGGGTTTTTCCTGCATAGCTGCATTTTGCCATCCATGACTGTTAGCTCTAATAATTTTTTATTTTTTTTTCACAATTTGATTACCACACACCCATATACACACATGCAAACACACACATGGTCTCCTATTACAGCCTGAGTCTGAGACACTGCTTCCTATTGTACTCCCTGGTCTATCAGCACTGCTGCTCCCTCTCCCTGCTTATTCAATAACATTATTCAGCATCTGTTCACATTCAGCTGGCTGCACTTACTTCCCTCTATCTCTTCTATGTCACTAGCACTCATTTTCATTTCATTTATCTGTTTTACTTGTTTACATGATTTTTTTTTTGAGAGAGGGGGGTGGCGGTGTTCCATTCTCTTATTTCCATTTAGCATTTGGTGAGTAAATTAAATCTCCATCTGTCACTTGTTTAAAATAGAAACCTTGTGTTGTCTTGGTTTTTTTTTTGTATGAACACACAAACACTATCAAATAACTACAGTGCAGCAGGACTCAGTCAAACCACACAACAGATGAAACTGACATCAAATGTTCACTCTCGAAGCTTGATTTGTGTAGCATCATGGCATAGTTAGGGTTTGAACTTCAATCTCTGGAGTGTTGGGGGAATACTTTTCGGTTGTGCCACTCATGAGCACAGGTTAGAGGTTTATTCCCTCTGTGTAATTCATCCAAGTGTAACGAATCATATCTTGCTCATTTTTATTTAAATTACTGTAGTATTGCAGTTGGAATCCCTCGAGTAGTAAGAACTATGGAGCACCTAAGCCAGTAAACTAATGTCAAAATTTAGCTTTTTGGAATTTACTTATCACCAGGGGTCTTCAACTGGAAGGTTCTGTTACTTGGGAAAATACTGAAAACATAAAAAAAAAAAACAACTGGCCATAGTTTAGTACTTTTCTAAAAATGCACCATGAAGACCCTGTAGCAGATCCTCTGTTGCAACCAATCACATGCATTTATGTAAATCGTTTAGCTAAAGGCAGCTAATTGGACCAGAGACTAGCTACAGGGCTAGAGACATTACATCAGAAAGGGGAGAGTTTTCACAGACTTTCATAGATTTTTCATTTTATTTACTCTCTCTGTTCTGATTAGTGAACTGATGACATGGCTTGTTTAAAAAAAAAAAAGAAAGTTGATGATGAAAACAAAATGGACCTTTTATTCTGCGCACATTCAAAACACGTCTCATCTGTCGAATTGTGAAGCGCCATTATGAAACAAAACATAACCACTTCGAATTATCTCATTTACAGCCATAATCTAATCATTAATGGTTAAGTACTGAAAGTTAACTGTTGTCGCCAGTCAGTCATGTTACTTGTTTACCCGACCCTTTGTAAGCAAGGAATTTTATGTAACTGTACCTCTATACATTTTAGTTGAATAACCTGCTTTACACCAAGGAACAAATGAGATATTCTGTGAACTTCATAATTAGGTGGTGTTACCCCTTCGTGTGCTTTGCCACCATGTCTCTAAAAACCTGGACACTAATCAGTGTCAGCGAGGCATCACCACAAGTCTAATTCTGTATGGCAGACCCGTGTGCTAATCTAATGGGCTGCAAACTGTGCAGATTATAAGCCTGGGACAGAAAATGCAGAATGTGCAATTTCGAAGCCCAGCAGCAAATCAACAAGCTCATAAATCAGCAGGTTCTCCATCTCTATTTGTTGCCGCATCCCTCTTTCTTTTTTTCTACTAGTCATTTACCTTGAGGCAGTTTGTCTTGCCTGCTGTTCCTTTGCTTGGTGTTTGACACTACCCATGATGTAAGTATACATGTGAATGGCTCTGAGACAGCATGTGTGTGTTCGAGCATTGGGCAAGTCAATAAAATGAAAATGGATCTCTGTCTGCGCAAGCTTGGCTCAGCTCTGCATTGCCGTGATTGAATTCCCCGACATTAGGCATTTAGTCCTTAATGGAACAGAATTGAATTGCTGTGCAGGTCTGTGTTTGTGTGTGTGTGTGTATGTTTGGTTGTGATTGTGTGACTGCAGGCTATATCATATGTACTATAGTCAGTGGAAGAGCATGCAGCTTCCTCCCTACTGCCTGATAAGGTCATTTCTACTATTTTTTGCTGAAAGCCTTAGGGGGAAAAATGTTAATGTTTCATAAAAGGGGCATTTTAAATGTTTTGGAAGTAATATTAAACATGAATGACCACTCTTTTATAGACCTATGCAGTTTTAAATACTTCTCACTTAACCTTAAGTGCAGTATATTTGTTAACTAAAATAGAATTTGTCCCTTCTCCTAATCTGATAAGTTAAATTCACAACGAATAAGTGCATATTAATATTCTTTTCAAAGAAAAAATATTTAATAAAATATTTAAGTCATGTTTAGTTTATTTTTGAACCCTGATTTATTCATTATAACAAAAAGCAATTATTTTTGCTGATTATTAAATTAGATAATAACTCCTGCACAACAGACTGGGCAAGATACTGCATTAACAATTATTAGTGAAGTTATTTTACTAACATTTTCATTGTAGATTTAAGCAGCAGTAACGTCATTATAACAATGTCACTGGGTGATGTAAACCAAATAAAATAATTGCACCTATTCATTCAAACTACTAAATGCAAGCTGACTAGCTGTCAAGATAAGCATTCACTCTATCTCCCAGAGAATCCTGACAATGCCAAAGCCATCTGTGCCCAGGAGTCATGGGTACAAAACTGGTTGTGCTGTCTGGGTGGAAGGGAGGGTATACTCTGTCAATTAAAGCAACACTAGCCAAGAATGGGCATCTGTGAGCTCATGTATGTGGAAGATAGTGGATAACGCCTTCCTCCGAGTGTGTTACGCTGCCCTGTGATGCAGCATGAGCGGCAGTTTGAATATTTACACACACATACAGTATACATACATACAGTACTGTGCAAAAGCCTTAGGCACATGCAAAGAAACGCTGTGGAGCAAAGGTGCCTTCAAAAATAATGAAATTAAATGTTTCTCCATAAAAAATACTATAAAGAGGAGTAAACAGTAATAAATGAAACAAAGTCAATATTTGGTATGATGAACCTTTGCTTTAAAAAATATAATAGTAGTCTCAGGTACAATTTGTGCAGTTTTACAGTCAGGTCCATAGGTACTTGGTCAGTTTTTCATAATTTTTGTAATTTTCCCTCTGTTCACCACCACAATGGATTTAAAATGCAGGAATCAAGAAGTGATTGAAGTGTAAAACTTCAGCTTTAATTCAAGAGGCTTAACAAAAGTATTGCATTAACCGTTTAGGAATTACAGCCATTTTGTACATAGTACCTCCATTTTTACAGGCTCAAAAGCAAGTGGACAATTGACTGATAAGCAGTTTCATGGCCAGGTGTGGCCTGTTTCCTCCTTATTTTATAACAAATTAAGGAGATAAAAGGTCTGGAGTTAATTCAAAGCACTGAATTTGAGCGCTCTCTTCCACCCTCAATACCATGACTGAGGTGAGGCCCTTGAGCAAGGCACCGAACCCCCAACTGCTCCCCGGGCGCTGCAGCAAAAAAGGCTGCCCACTGCTCCGGGTGTGTGTGTGTGCGCACTTGGATGGGTTAAATGCAGAGCACAAATTCTGAGTATGGGTCACCATACTTGGCTACATGTCGCTTCACTTAAGATATTTACTTTATCCTGTTTAATTTATCCCACTTACATTTCTCACAGTAGCCGTATGTACAGCTCTAGGGATGAGATCTGTAGTGTTTGTGTTAAAATGTATACATTTCATTTCTGAGAGAGACTGCTTTGTATTTCACCTGTTGCTGAAATGCTATTGTTAATATTTTATATAATAAATACAGGGACTTGTACATGGACGTGTGAAAATCACCATAATGTAGGAATGACTCATAAGCACCCGGGCAAATAAGCTAGCTCATTAGTCCTTTGTTAACCACATACACACACACACACGGACACACACACACGCCAAGCCAGGAAAGAGCTTTCAAAAGAACTTTATCACAGTTGTGCATTTACACCAAAATAACATTAACAGTGGCATTTTCAGCCCCCAGCATTTTCTGTCATGCACATACAGACACTTTTCCTCTCTGACTGATGTAAATCTCCCACACAGGACCGCTGATGTATTCGGCGTGTCATTGTTTTTGCAGACAGTATGACATTTGCGCTGCAGTAATGGATATGTAAATAACCCTGTGGGTTCTGGACGGGGGTGATCGATGGAAGCTCTCTCCAACAATCTGAGGCGAAAAGAGAGAAGAAAAACAATAACAGAAAACAAACAGACTCCTGCTGAAGCTCTGCCTCTGATGTCGGGGGGGTCTAAACTCCGTGTGTGTCTAGATCTCTTATCACACTGGGCTTTTAGTGCATATTATTAAAGAAAAACAGCCCCATGGCTGCTCGGTGCTCAGCACTGCATATGAAGACTTTAACTAAACACACTTTGGGGAGAAAGAAACATCCGGCAGTTGTTTGAGTAAGGGAACTAGGCAGGCTTTAGAGTTTCCCTTCATTTTGTTTTGTGTTCTATCTCGAGTCTATGGACTGTGTGTGTGTGTGTGTGTGTGTGTGTGTGTGTGTGTGTGTGTATATGTGGGTTTGTGTGTCAGTATTGGAGCACATGCCCTATTTAAAACCAACTCCTCTAGTTCCTAACTTCCTGTTTGCACTCTTCTAAGTATACTAGGCAGGCTGAGAGACTAGACAGTGCAGCTCGGCTCAGCAAATTACCCATAATCCTTCATGTTTTCACTGTTTCCACTGCCAAGTGAGCCATGCTGAACTTAAACACCCTTGCTGAATTTGGCCCTTTTGCCAGCCATATAGGTGGAGTTAAAATAGTCCAGACATCCTGATTAATGTCTCTGGCTGCAGTAGGACAGTGTAGCTTCTGCCAAAGTTTCTTATTCTTTCCAAAATTCATTTTTCTGGCAGATTTAAGAGGCCAGAATTTTAAATATTTTAAACTGTTTTAAATGGCAGTTTCATATTCATTTTAATTCAGTTTCATATTCATTATTAGTTTTTATTGGCTTACCGGATAATTCCAAATGTCTATTACACTTGAACTTGTAATTTACCATCTTCTACAGCAAATCCCAAAAGGCTTCCTATTCATTTTGTTTGCACCCTACATAGGATATAACACACTGAGGCCGAACATGCTACCTAGTGCCCTCACAAATAGTGTAGAAAGACATTTGAGATTCAGCCCCAGAAAACACAGAACTGCTTTTTCTTTTTTTTTCTTTTTTTTATGTTGTCTGCTAAGATTTTCACTCACACTCCTATGTGTTTTCACCATTGGGTGTGTGTGGGAGTGTGGACAGCCATTACATTTCACTAAACATTGGCAATGAAAAATATTGCCATTTTGACAAAAATATCATTTCAAGATGGCATTTCTACAATATATGATATGTATAATGAGGTACAAGTCTGTGGACAATTTGCAAAAAAAAAAAAAAAAAACTGAAAAGAATAAAAAAAATCATACTTTTTACATTTTAAAAGATTAAATTACAAAATTTTAACCTCATATCGCCTGCTTCCAGTTAGTTTGTACTTATTGGAAAAAACACTACTAAAAATATATCACAGTATCCATGATATTGTAGAAGAGCATATTATGACACCATTTATCATGATATCAATATTATATCATATTGCCCAGCACTCACTGCAGTTAAAACTCGCTGTCTCATAAGTACTTTCACTCAGAGCGAAATGCAGCAGAGCCCCATGCATTTTATATTTCATGAGATAAGCCAATTTCAGTTTAAAATGTATTTGAATTTTGAGTAGTGTATCACTACATGCGCCTGTGAAGTCATCACCCGAGTGAAACAGATAGATACAATGGGAAAGCGACACACACTCAGACAGGATACAGATAGTTTGCATTTGTAGCCGAGTCATGCTGTTCGGTGTTATTAGTGTTCTGGCTACCTCTCAAAAGGGGTGTTTCGGAGCTCGGCATCCTTGTGCAGTGACCTGTAGATAGACCTGGCATGGAGTATGTGAGTAGACTTTATGCGTACAGCCTTCTAATCCAGAAATACACACTTTCCACACATGAGCAGCTGCTTTGACCTCATTCTCTTCTCTCCACACAGAGTTGCTCTTTATCTGACTCTTTCCACCTTCTTCAGTCTGCCTCGTACTTGCACGGTGTCACTCTCTCAACCTCTTATCAGCATACACTCACTGTACTTTATCTCAAAGTACTCATTTACATTTGAAATCACAAGAATAATAAGTGAATTTGGTGGAATATACGCATACCTTCGTTTTTTGCTCAGCATTGTGTTGAAATGCGAGGAAATGGTGCACTTTACTATTAAGCTCAGGAGCTCTAGATGCTGATTGAAGTTGTTACAATATGCTGCTATGTTAGCAGATTATACACAGGATTTAACAATCACTGCAAGCAGGCAGATCAGCACATGTCTCCCACCGCCAACTACGTTAAAAACTTTTTTTCTCATCCCAATTTGGCAACCTTCCAATTCCCACCCACAAGCCATCTCTGCCCAGTTATACAACAGCTACTTGTCATACACCATGCTTCCACTGAGATACCTGAAGCCAGCTAATCACATCTTTTTGAACTGCTGCTCATGCTGCATCACACACGTAATACACGTGTCAGAAAGCACTATCTGCCCTCTTCCACATTCATGAAATCACAGATACCCAGTGACTAGTGTTGCTCTGATTGACAGAGGTGAGAGAGTATGTGATCACTCCACCACAACCACAGATGGCTGTAGCATCATCAGAATTCAAACTCGCAATCTCCAGACTATAGGCCAAGTGCCTTTGTGTTTAAACCGTTTTTAAACAGCAGTTCCAGATTCCAGATTTGTTTTTATTTGCTTGCCAGACAGTACTAAATCTCTGTTACACTTGAACTTGTATATTTATATTTCAAATTTGCCATCTTCTGCAGCAAATCTCAAAACGCTTCCTATTCATTTTGTTTGCACCCTACATAGGATATAACACCAAGAAGCTGAACACGCTACCTAGTGCCCTCACAAACAGTGTAGAAAGACATTTGAGATTCAGCCCCAGAAAATGCACAACTGCTTGTATGTGTAATTATGAGGTACAAGTTCCTCATATATTATGTATATGATATGTATCATGAGGTACAAGTTCATGAAAAATTTGTTTAAAAAAGAAGAAGAAATTTTTTTTTTTACATTGTGAAAGATTAAATTACAAAATTTTAACCTCATATCACCTGCTTCCAGTTAGTTTGTACTTATTAAAAAAAAGTGCCTTTGTGTTGCACCACTCGAGAGCGCAAGTTAAAAACATCTGACCCGAATATTGCATCAGCTTCGTCCAGCATTTCTAACATTTGGTAACTATTGCTAACAGACTTGGCTGCTACATATGATATGAGTATAAGTATGATGGTACGGTGTGTAATTCTTCTCAGATTGTTAAACCACCATTAAGACTGTTCCAGATCTAGCAAATGTTCTGAGCCTCTATCCTTGGAGAGAGACAAGTTGATCAGAGAGTCACCTGCTGTGAAAATAAATAAATAAATAAAGTCAGAGTAGTAGGCTACTCTGGTCAAAATCTAATCTTGCATGTGCAGTGCCAAGTTCAAGTTCTACTCTTTTTTGTGAGCACTTGACCATAGAACCCTGCTCTTATTACTGAAAACTGTCTGTTCGAGACATGGCATGCGTAATATTATACTGAAGTTTCAACCTTCTGTCTGTGTTTACAGAATCCTTTTCGGTGTAAGTACAGAGGAACCTAATCACAATTAGGGAAATTAAAGTTAATTCCAGAGTTTTAATTAAACCAGTTCCCCTGTGGAGATTGGTGGCTTTGTGATTGTAAGCGTCTGACAGGTGTTTACTTCAGTGCGTTTTGTTTGGAGATAACATGAGCTTCGGTTTCTTCAGGAAAGACTTTGTAATTAGGACACTTTAATTAACTCATCCGCTTTGAAGAGATGCACAAACCATAAAGCTGCATTTCACTTTCTCTCTCGCTTTCTCAATACCAAAGCACATCATCCTTTACACGCTGGCATGTAATTTTAATAAAGGGGGTCCGAAAGGTCAGGACCCAACGAGAGTGAAACTACATATACATAATTTTGTGTGTATTGTTTACAACATACGATCTACATGTTCACCCTTACTCTCTATGCATGCTCTCAGCTGCTGTATTTTGTTTTTGCAGATTTTGCTCATCATATTCGGATTGACATATTCCAATTGGTTCCTGATTTTTCGGACACTCTGTATAATTCCCAATACCAGCACTAATGTATATTCCTTCTAACTACTGATCTCAGAGCAGTGACTTTCCTGCTAAGTTAGTGCAGCTTATTGTATCACTGTAGTCACAGAGCTGTTCTGGGGTCAGTGCTAGGGATTTTGGAGACCATTAAGCTCATTATGAGTGTGATTGAGAACAGTCTGAGCACTGAAACACTTATGCAAGGCAGAATTCCCAGTGGGACATTATTCATTGCTCACTTAGTGGTTGAGAGAATTTTTGTTCTCTCAGTTTCATATGAAGCAATTATTCTTGCTTCCATGGTTTCACTTATTCTCTTCTTTGTAATTTATGCACTATGTTTCCAACTTTGATTAGGAGCAGACTTATTATTATGGTGTTATCCAAGACTGCACAATGAATCATGTTTTAATTGTGACCTAATTAAATAAAACAAAGATGGCAATATTAGCAACCAGCTCATACTCTGTAACTGTCTGTCTTTGCCGTTTGACTATTTTCTGGACCCTGCTTCCCAAACGTTGATTGTTTTTATATGTGCTATATTTTGTATAGTTGACTGGAGATTGTTTGCTTTGGTAGAACATGTATAGTTTTCTAATTTTGCAACAAATCCTCTGTAGTGGATTTGTGATATCTCTTGAGCCTCCTGATAGCAGTAACAATAGTACTCATTTAGTATGTCCAAGATTCAGTCTAATTTTGATTGAAGTAGTGACACATTTAAAGTTATACAGGTTTATAATAAATAGATAAGAAGTATAAACAAAAAAAAAGATGTTTAAGAGGTTGTTTTCTGTTTTATCCAATGTATTATCCAATAAAAGTCACAAAAATGACGTTGACGCAACAGAAAAGCATTTCCTGATTCCCGATTTCAAATCCCAACAGCGCCAAAGACATCCATGGCCGGGAGTCCTAGAGAGGAAAACTGGCTGTGCTCTTTGGGAGGGAAGGATGTTATACTCTCTCCCTTGTCAATCACAGTGACATTAGCTAATCATGAGTGTCTGTGAGCTCATGTACGTGATAGAGGGCAGATAGCACGTTCTGTAAGGAGACAGTTTAACAAACATGGTGGTAGAAACAGTCAGTCTGCCTAAAAATATCTAAATCCTTGCTAGTTAAGTTTGATTTTTTTTCACACAGTGAATATCAGGTTTTGATCAAGTTGTTGAAGAGTTGTTCAAGTTGTACATGCCGTAGTGGAATAGATGTAAACCTAATCAATTCAGCTTGTGCTACAGTCAGAGTGGAATATTTATGTGAAATTTTCTCGTTTGGGGTAACCAGATTTTATTTGCGGTTGTGTTTCCAGACCTATGCACAGTAGAAAATGTAAAAATTTTATCCTGTGAAGGTGTTTTCCTGACTGCCACACAATTGCAATAAATAATCGTGGTTTTGTTTTTGAGCAAAATAATCATGATTATCAACTTAGCCGTCATTGTAGAGTATATAACAATTTAAATTTTATAGTATAAATGATGGCACAGTGATGATGATGATGTTGTGATGAGGTTGTGACAATGATATTGTTTGCTTTAAATCAATAGGGGGCTATCTGTCTATGAAGAGTGCTTTAGGGTTCAGGGTTTTTTTTTATTATTATTAAATTAGTTTACAGTGTGATGTGAAGGACCTAGTATCCCAGAAAGACCTCCCGGGGTCTGCAGTGGCTGAGAAGACAGAATCATTGTAAAGAGTTGAGAGAAAATAAAAGCCTGACATTTTTACTGCACTGCCTACTTGAAGGTCATAACACCTCCAGAAAACCAGATTCAATCCCTTCCTCCACTTTTCTCCATCCACACTCAATGGTTAATTACTTACAGTCACTGTCTCAGTCTAAACAGCTGTTTCATTTTCACCTAACTCTAATCCTGTATGTCCTGGTCAGCAGTGCAGAGAAGCCTGCTGTCTCAGGTCTAATTTAGGATGAAGAAGGATGGGTAAGAACAGGTACTGAAAGAATTGAAAGTGTGAGAAAATTATAGACAGGACCTAAGAAAGAGTCAGCAAGGTGCCTGTGGGGAAAGCATGATGCAATGAAAATTGTTGGGTTCAATTTACAAGAGAACGTTAAGGAATGTTATTAAAGGTCTGGAGATGTCTGGGTAATAAGATGAAGAAGACACAGACAGTGAAGTGTTAGTGTCTGCCTGGGAAGAGTAAGTCTATCATTTCTTTTTGGGAAAGGAAAGGAAAGGAAAGGTAATAGTGATGCTGACGAGCTCAGCTCTGGTGAACATTCTGCTATTTGTTGTAATATAACATGCACCGTTTGTCTTTTCATTATAGCTATATGTCTCACAGTATGATCAATGTGTTATTATGAATCCATATATTCATCTTCGGACTGATAACTGTGCAGCCAACCAAACTAGAAAAAGAAGAGCAATAACCTGATATGATTTATAGTGTTCTGCTTTATTGATCGCTGCTACCTATTATATTATGTGATGTTAAGCTTGCACAATGACTTTGCAGCAGTAAGATGAGCCAGATTAATTTCATTTGCTTACCACCTTGATTGTTTGCATAAGATGCACATTAGATGTGCAATTAGCAGTGGGTTACGCTCATGATCGAACTGCACTCTGCATGGAGCGGGGATAAAAAAGCGAATGAGCGTAAACTCTGAGCAGGAGGACGACTGAAGTTTCAGTTTCTCTCAGGCAATGTCATTTCATTTGTGCTTTCTACACTCCCACTGCACAAAGTCAGTCTTGCTCTCTAACCTGCTTTTCTGTCTCTCACTTATTTTCCTCTAGCTCCCTTTCGTCTTTTATAAACCGTCTCTTTTTGCTTTGTGTACTGTGTTCCTTTCTTTCCTTCATCTCTTCTGTAGTCTCTGGGATCTGTGCAGATCTGGCTTGTTGTCTGTCAGAGGCAGTAGAGCGCTCAGGAAGCCTGACATGGAACTGACAGAGAGAAAGAGAGAGAGTTTTAATTTGAGTGGGAGTTTTATCTGAAGAATACTTGATGTTATTTACTGAGGTATCTAACAGTGGTAGCATGGTTTTTAACATGGTTATTTCTCCTGGATGCTTATACTGTATATAAATTGGCCGTATTTAAGGAATAACACACTTGTATTCCTATAACACGCTTGGGGTGTGTGCTGTTATAGGAAAATAATCACGAACAAGGTGACGTGATGCAGCACAGCGTGAAGAGGAGTTACTGTTACCACGCAATGCTGATTATTTTCCAATAACAGTGTTTTATTCCTCGTACACCACAGCAATTTGCAAATGATTACAACTTCTTTTATTAAAGAATGACATGTTAAATGTTTTTTTTCCATTTATAGCTTCATTAAATGTTGTAGAACATTCACAACACAAGTCGCACTGAATTAAGGGGCATGCCCAGCAACAAAATTGGCTCGGATAGTTAGTGATCTACGAGGTATCCAGCACGCTGGCTTTGAGGACGACAACAGTATTGGAAGCTGATCTGTTTGAGCAGAGTGCACAGATGAGGAAGTGAGAGAGCCAGACAGGCTAAAGAACTAAAGCACTGCTGCATCGCTCTCTTTATGTAGAGATGAAGAAAGAATAACTCTGAATTTCTGACCTACGACTAGGAAAAACAGAAGAAAATACCCCCTCAACTTGGAATTCCTACCCGGAAAGTTGGGAAAGTCACCTCAACTCTGAGTTCAAGCAACATGGCTGCTCAGCATCAACTGTAACAAAGTAGCACTTCTTTACTTTTAAATGAGTTGTGCTGTATAAACTAGTGTTTGCTTTTTATCAGTCAACATACAGACATACTAGCTTATTAAATCTATAACACTGACTATATACTTCACCGTTCTGAGGAGGAAAATATACAACACTCATCACAGTTAGCTGGCTAGACAAACATGGATGTGGAGGCATCCATTCCCCCCCTTGTAGCTTTGATGATATAATTCATGATGGTAGCAGCAGAATGAATTTAGAAGTCTACAGAAACATCCTGTCAATTTACAGAGAAATGCATCCAATCTCGTTGGGAGGAACTTCATCATGCAGCAAGACAGTGACCCAAAAACACACTACCAACACAGCAAAGGACTTCATCAGGGAAAAAAGTGGAAGGTTTTAGACCGGCCAAGCCAATCAACAGACCTAAACCCAGTTGAGCAGCATTTCACCTCCTGAAGAAGAGAGTGAAGAGAGAAACCCCCCAAAACAAACAACAACTAAAAGAAGCTGTGATACAAGCCTGGAACAGTAGCACAAAAGAAGAATTTTGGTAATGTCAGTGGGTCACCAACTTGATTCAGTTACTGCAAGCAAGGAATATGCAAACAAATATTAAGTGTAATTTACTTTAATTTACTTTAAGACAGTCTGTTCCAATACTTTTGCTCACCTAAAAATTAGACGGTCTGCCACCAAAGGTGCGATGTTCTAAGTTGTTTAACACTTCTAGATGTAAATATCAGGAAATGAAAGCTGTGTCATATTCATTCATTTGATCTCAAACCCAAATGTCTTCAGTGTACAGAAAAAAAAAAAATTGGCCTTGCCATTCCAGTCCTTTTGGAGGGGAATGTATGTCACCATTAGCAAGACTAAGTATGTTGTTGGAAGGAAAGTGACCAATTCTCTCTGATGTGAAGTCTAGAAACTCTGTCCTACATACCAAGACTGCTGGGAATGTTTGCTCTCTGCTGTCTCTCTTTCGTCCTCCCTCCATTACTCACTACATCATCCTCTCTCTCTCTCTCTCTCTCTCTCTCTCTCCCTCTCTCTCTCTCTCTCGCTGCCAGAACAGCCTACAGGATAAACAACAGCAGGACTGCACACAGTCCTACACAGGGTGTGTTTTGGCAGCGCAAGTCTCTGTGTGTCAGTATTTCCAATGCACGGACTACCTATCCTAGAAAGCTACTGGCTTGTGAATACAGTTTTAACTCTGAAAATTGACAGGGGCATGAAATTTAAATGACAAACCAGCTAGGATCCTTACGTCTCTACGCTTCTGGACCTCTGGACCTTCAACATTTGGGGTGTAATGAAGTGTTTTAAATTGGGTTGCTGTGCTACTTTGATTTATTGTGCTCTCACTTTTTTTGCTGTCACCCAAGTAGAAACTTTTATTATGTTGTGAACTCAACTGACTTTAAAACCTTTACATCGAGAAACGAAATGGGATGGAGCAAGAGAGTGCTGTGCTTGACACGTAGACTTATTTCAACTTTAATTATACATGGTAGGGTCATATATTTAAGTTATCGCAGGCTTTTAAAGCGGGTGTGCAAAGGCCTGGGGAAATTGGGGGGGGGGGGGGGGGGGGGGGGGGGGGGGGGTTTCGGGGGCTCATGAAACACCTCTCTGTTAAATACCTTGTTCTGGAACAAAATGAAAAATAAGGCTGAAATCAAAGAGGAAATACAGAAAGGCAGTGAAAGCTACCAGTTTAATATTTCATATACAAAAAGTAATTGAACCTTCTTGTATCAGTTTCTTTGTAATTCTTATGGATAATATTATTCATCTGAAAGTATTCATCTGAATACTTGTCTTATTCTCCAACACACACTGATGCAAAAAGCAATATGTCCACTATTTTTATCTTGAAAAGCTTTGACAAAATGTATAACTCACTACTTTTCTGTTAACTTTTTAAAAGCAACTTTTAAGTTATTACAGCGTTAAGTTATTCACCATAGCCTCAAAATTGCTATTGCCAACCTGAACAAGACACATTTTAACCACTTCATATAGAGACTTATGTTTAGGTTCTCATATTTCTGTTTAGGTAATCTTTTTTTTTTTAATTCTCTCCATTAATTTGGTCTTTCCAACTCCCACCCACCAATCAGAGAGTGAGAGGGCTAACATGTGCTTCTTCCAAGACGCGCGAACCCGGCAAACTGCATCTTTTTGACCTGCTTCACTGGGCAGCGAAACGCACTACAGGGAAAGCGCTGTCTGTCCTCTTCCACATACGTGAGCTGACAGACACCTATGATTGGCTAGCGTCTCTGGGTGTGAGAGTATGTATGCCATCCCTCTAACTCAGGGAGCACAGCCAAATTTGCTCTTTTGGCTCCCCACCACGGATGGCTGTGGCGTTGTCCAGATTTGAAGGACGATAGGGCGAATGCTTTTCAGCTGCACCACTCAGGAGCTATGGTTCAATAATCTTAATGTTTTTTTTTTTTTCTTCAGTCTTGATTTGAGCCCCACTATAGCAACTGAATGTGCACTTCTCGGGGTATTGAAGGTTTTGGGAGCTAGTAGAGACTCAGGAAACCTGACTTGATTTATTTTTTTTTTTAACATCTTTAAAACTTTTATACTGTTTATACTACTACATATCATGGGAATTTCTGCTTCTGAGATAATAGGACATTAACATTTAAATGTGCTCTCCATTAAAATGAGCAAAACTGGAGATATAAAAATTATAATATGTGCAATAACACATTTTTTTCCAAACACAAAATGTTTTTGTAAATATTACAATGTTTTTAAAAAAAACCCACTGATTTTATAATTAGACTTAATACTCCCCTGGAGAATATAACAGCACAGAGCTTATTCTTGTAATGTCTAACTAAGGATTCAGTGCTATTGTTATTGTGAAATAAGGTGGTGAAATATGATACAAATAAACAGGATCCAGTACTGTGCATACTCTGATTTGAAATTTAAAAGCGTGTCAGCTTTGAGGAGTGGGAGAATAGGATTTCTTCACTTGGACTAATAGGAACAGAGAAGCATAGAGGTGAAGAGAGAAAAACGTACAAGGACATTTAATTGATAGCACTTATAAAAGAAATACAAGTTGTCTCATGCTTTACTGATGCAGGAGTGTTGGTACTGCATCCTGGTTTTTTACACAGTGTTTTGAACGGGCCATTTGTTAAAGTCTTATACTGGTTCTTTTCTACTTAAGTGGTCATGAATGCTGCAAAAACCAATATGTTTCTAAGCATCCTGAGGAATTCTGGAAAATGGATTCTGGGTCCATTTTTTATGTGTGTCCACTAGCTGATATGATTAATAAATATAATTTTTTTCATCAGTAGGTGCAGACAACACATATCTCTCCTTGCTGCTTCTTGTTCACAGGTCCATCAGCAACCTGTTCGCCTCCATAGATTATATTTAGCTATGAATGTCTCACATTTCCCAGCATTTAACCCACAACTAACTATTCAGTTATTGTAACGTATAGTGTGTAGAGAGTGTGGCATGATGCAAATGCATTAACTCAGTAATGATTTTATTTCCAAAATCGTAACATGAGTCCATAGCGAGGGTCAAAACACAAGCAGGCAGAGTTAAACAGGATAATCCATAATCAATGTCGAAATAAAGGCAAGAGTCAGAAACCAGATTGAACCAGGAAGCAAGAAAGCTAGGCTTGGAAATACTTGATATGAAATGCATGAAGAACTAACACAGAACAGGTGAGCACAGGCTGACAGCAAACCAATGACAGGACAGGTGCAGAGGCATGACTAGAAAAGAAATCAAAACAGATTTTCATCAAATATTCATCTTAAAGCATATTATCCAGTAACTACAGTGAAATGAATAGGAACAAACACAAAGCCAGCAATTGCAAAAGAAACACAGGGTAATGTGAAATTGTCATATTTAAACTGTCTCAGAGGTTGTTATGTATCTATGAGTCATTTTTGCCAGAGATCTTCTTGCCAGATTCAAGACCTACGTCTCCAAAACAGCATACTACAACTAGACTCAACTCTCTGTTATCTGGCCTATGGCAGTTTTAAAGCAAACGGCTTCGCACAACGAGCCCTTAAATCCCTTTGCTGGTGATCTGTTTCTTTTAGAAGTGATTTTAGATTACGATATTAATTATTAAATGTCTTCACGGTCCTGAACATTAGTGAAATGATATGTTAGATAAGCACCAACCCGATCACTCACATCATTAAACAGCAATATGCAGGTCATTTATTAAAAAAGCAGTGAGTCAGCTTTTAGTTCTCATAGCCCCAAGCTAAGGAGCGCTCTCCCTGGAAAATATGAGAGATAATGTCATGCTTAGCACGTATATGTTTTTTTTTTTTTTTTTTTTTACTTTTTTTTTATTATTCATTTACATTTAATTGGGGTTTTTATTTATAAGCCAATCGAGTTTGTACATAGCAAATTTTCATTTTGTAACTTTTAGGTTAAATATTGACTGCTCTTTATTTTATTTTATTTTATCATTAAATAGATAGATAGGTTTTTTTTTAATAAGGGTTTCTCTTACTTTACTTATTTTTACTTAGCTACTTATTTTTACTTTAGGCCATGGTACCAAGTCAGCATTTAGTATGTTTATGTGGGATAAAACTGGTATCTGAAAAAAAAGGCAAAAAATTCAATGCGTTTAAATGCACTTCAGTAATCTGATAATGATTAGACCCCTGCTCTACATGAGTCAATTAATAGTCAGTTTCTTTTTAAATTATGTCCTCTATAGGTTATGGTATCCTGCCCCCCAAAAAAGTTGATGGCATAAAAGTAGCTTTCCTGGTAAATGGTCAATGAACATTTCCTGGTCAATGTTACTTCTTCATTCAGAGATACAAATTTATTATAATGTTTTCCTTTGAGCCATGAGGCCTGTGATGTTTTTAATGCTTATTGTCAATCTCATTATGTTTACACACGTGTGTAGAATGTGTGTAACAGCAACAATGCATGGTAGGAATTTGCAGTGAACAATAACACAAAAGATATAAAAAGGAAAACCAATCAAGAACTAACACAGAATAGGTGAACACAATCGGGCAACAAACCAATGGACAGGGCAGAGACATGACTAAAACAGAAATCCAAAACAAACACAAGCACATAGTGTTTGTCAACATGGGAACTGCAACACAAAGGGGGAAACTGACAGTTATTCATTGTAACTCATATTATAGATGGAAGAAAAAAAATAGCAACATACATATGATGAATAACCTGATTATTCAGTTAAAATCTAGATCAAAGAATAGTTTTGGTACAATTGTAGGATGCAGTTTACATGATCACTTGAATCAGAATTGGACTCACTTACTAATAATTTGTCTTGTTAGAGTTGGTGTAATATTCGATGGACAAAATAATGCAAACAATATAAAGTGCACAGTGCAAATACAAATAATTGAAACAGTACAACAGTGTAAATATGAACAGTACAAACAGTACAGATAATAGCAATGTACATACAGATCCTGCAAAATATACAGATAACGCAATAAATACAAAGACAGTGAAAAAGAATCGCAGAGTAATTGCCAAAATCTGCTAATGATAATGTTCATGTAAACACACTAATTAATAGATAAAACCAACAAGCCACTGCTTTGGCTATGCAGTACAGTCTTCAGGGTAGCTCAGCCGGTCCACATTTATTTACCTCTATACCGACTGTCCTCTGTACAGCTTGATCTCAAGTTGGGTTACAATTTATTCTGTTTTAGCTCCACAAACCTGAGCCACGTGATAAAGGTTGTAGAATACTGATTACTGGTGTAGTGGTGTATTTGGAGCAGGAACTGAATAAAAATGTGAGCTAACCAGGGATTCTGAGGACTACATAGAGAAAACGAGGTGTAGAAAAGATGCTGATGTCGACTAGGGTCAAGGTTTCTTCCTCATGCTGTCTCAGGGAGATTTTCCTTGCCATAGTCTCTTTAGGGATCTAAATCTACATCTGGATTTCTGAGAGAATCTTGGATGAAAAGAGAAAGGTTCTACATATTCACTTCCTGTATTCTCCTTGGAATTCTTGCATTACAACAAACTTCATCGAAAATACATTGGCTTATCAGATTGTCAGTTGCTTATAGTGGTTTTGACATCCAACTGCTGGGTTGAGATTGGCCATTCGAAATCAAGTCATGCATTCATCCATCCAAAAGTCTAGAAGCTTCTGGACAACAAAGCCAAACTGCTCTGGGGTTTATTCTCTCATGAAAAGTCTGGCCAGAAGCGAAAGAATACTCTTGTCTTTCTGGTAAATTGGACACAGCTCAGATCCATGGATTTCTGTGCTGATTTTGTAATCCTGTTCTTTGTGCGGCTTAACCTGCTCCTCAGAAATGCTGGAACAAAGCAGCTGAGTTAGAGTTCAGTGGCCCCAGATCGATCATTCTTTCTCGTTCTTCATCACTCCATCTGTCTACCATCCACTTTCCAGCCCCCGCCTCTTCCAGTTGCCATGGAAACTCTTGCGGTTCAGGGTTTTTGATTTGGTATTTGGTTGAGCTAATGATATTGGTTGGTGATATTTGGTGATATTTCAATAGTCATGGCTTGCCTTGATTCACACCCTGTTGTTGCAGACTGATGATGGTCAATTAGCGCTTGCGAGAAATAACCACCATAATGTATTTTCTGTTTCTTTAAGCACTTCGTTTTTGGTTTTCTCGGACAATCATAAAAATCTTGCCAGTGGAAAATTCAGTTAGGCAGCATGAGTCATGGATTACACAGCAGGGATGGGAAAGGGTGGACATGGAGAATGTGGCAGAATCCAGATGTGGATCCAGCCCTTGTGGAAAACACCCCCACACAACCATACAGGCACCTCCTATCACTAATCGTAATGCCATTTAGGGAGAAACGACTCAGAGAGACAGTGAGAATGAAAATGTGAGGACGCTGAAGACAGACTGAGGTCAGTGTGACTCTAGACATCTAAACGTGACTCTAGACATCTACATTCTGCTACGCTTAGTTTAATGCCAACTACATGATAGAGAAAACTTTCTCTCTAACAGGAGGGCTGGACACCAGAAACATTTCAGAAAAAACGAGGAGGGGCACGGGGTAGGGTGCAGTCAGGGTGTGTGTGTGTGTGTGTGTGTGTTGTAGTAACCTCTTTACTTCAGACTCAACTTGGCAGCAGCCGATTGGCCAGTCTGCTGCTCACATGACCAGTACAGTGTGCAGTGCAGTGGGGGTCGTTTGTCTCGAGAGAGAGAGAGAGAGAGAGAGAGAAAGAGAAAGAGTGAGAGACTAACTTTTGTATAGGCTTAAAGTAGTTATGACAAAAAGTATACATGGAAGGTAGCCTCACTTTAGGAGAGAATGAGAAGAAGGTAGAAAGAAAGAGAGGAAGATGAAAAGAAAGGGAGAGGTTGACTTTTGTGCTGTGTTGAAGTTACAAAATAAATGCAAAAAGAGTCTGAGAGTAAGTACAATGTACAGCAAGGGTTATCCCTCTTCACTTAAAGGAAAGAAAGAAAAAGAAAAAGAAAGAAAGAAAGAGGGGCCTTGATTTTTGTGCAGGTTTGAAATAGATTGTGGTGCAGAAATGTGTGTTAGAGACGAAAAATAATTTATGAAATGACGAAAAGAAGTGAAATAGTCTGATAGTGCAATATGCAGTGAGGCTTGGGCCACCTCAGGGAAGAAAGAGAGAGATATATAGAAATTATAAAAGAGAGATATTAAGACAGCATCATGCACAGAAAGAAAGAAAGAAAGAAAGAAAGAAAGAAAAAGAAAGGGGTTTTATACAGAAAAGAACAGAAGGGGTTTTATACGAAAAGAAGCCTGTCAAAAAGAAATGAAATTGTCTGACAGTACATTATACAGTGAAGGTTGGGCCGCCTCAGGGAAGAAACAGAGAGATAGAAATTAACATAGAATATTAGATAGAAATAAAAAAAAGAGAGTGATAAAAAAGGGAAGGAAAGAAATGACAGCTTTGCTTTGGTAAGTCATGAAGTGAAAAAAATGTGTATAGTAGAAAGGCAAGGATGGAAAGATGGATGGATGGATGGATGGATGGATGGGGGGGGGGGGTTAGTACAGTCAGAAAATTCAAAAGAAATGTGGAAAAAGTCTGATATTATAGTGCAGAGAGAGCAGCCCCTTTCATTTTATAAAGCTGAAGCCAGGGTTTTACTGTTGCACAATCAATGATATTTATGTAAATAAGAACAAGAATAGCAATTTATTAATCAGCAGATGGACAAAGCAGCAGAAACTTCCAGACGCTGCCACTAATTATATTCAGGAGCTAAATTTCCAGAGGCGAACAAATACAAATGCACGAGCTAACAGATGTTTCTGAAGGTAGTGATAAAAACCTGACGTGAAAGCTACTTATTTGCTGCAGCACTGCTTTCAGCAGCTTCTGTTATTTTAGTTAATATAATTCTTATATTACTAAATAAAGTTTCTTGCTTGGACTACGTTTAGTCTCACCTGTTTTCATTCAGGATAAACACACAAAGGATCTCTGTTATTTCTTTCAAAAACGACAGTTTGGAAGAGTGCTTTAAAGGTGTATTAGCTAAGTTTACTCAGAATTTGGCAAGATTAGGTCTCTAAAGTTGAGAGAAAAAGTGGAGTTGAATAAGGTTTGAATGATTTTTTTGACTTCTTGAGCCCATGCTTCAATACACAAAGCTCCGCCCCCAGAACTTACAGTGGTTCATCTAGAGTTAGTTGAATTTTCAAGCTCACTCAGATGTTCGGCTGCTTGAAAGCTGAGTTACAACTCTATAAAAACGCAGAGTTCGCCTCATAATAGTTTATGGGGATGTTCAAGAGTGCATTCGCTGTCCTTTTTTCTGTAATGGAAAAAAAATATTATCTACTTGATTCCGTTTGTAAAGCAGGTCAGCTGAACAATTCAAAGCTTTATACAGATTGCTTTTATACCTGCCACTAATTCCATGTCCAGCTTCATCCCCTTCACCAGAAATAAATCACTCCATCAAAGCACTACCAGGGTGTATTCAGGTTTTACTGTTTCTTTTCACTGAGTTTTTTCAAAGCGCTGTGTGATTTTTTTTTTTGCTCACAGGAGAATTATCTGGCTGCACTGGGTGCTTGCTGATTTGAGAGGGAGATGGGGGTGGAGTGACGGGGCATTGGGGTGTGTGTATAAAATGATTAACAAGAGGCCCATTCAAACACAAACAGACCAGAGGGAAAATGTTACCTTGAGTTTTGAAAAGGTTTTATACACATTTCCACCAGAATTAATGGGGCTGTGAGAGAAGAATCTGAAGTGAAGGTGAGGGTGAGGAAGGCAAAAATCCTGTAACATACTGTGTGTTATTATTATAGAGGAAAATGACTTGATGGCTCAGTGCTGCCCTCTACAGTAGACTTCTGTAGGCATGATGACATGAACATCATTAAAGCATCATTTCCCAAAAGTCCCACAGCTGGTTTGTCATCTAGTGAGAGAAAGCTCAGAATTATACTCACTCCATCGTATTACGTATTACACTGATGGTTATGCTGTTAGTATTTGGGGAAATTTTGCCCAGAATGGTGGAAATAATAATAAAGACGTGACTGATCACTCAGTTTGGAAGGGAGAATGTATTGGAGAAGAGGTGGGATGAAGTTATAGCGCTTTTCCAAAGAATCAGTGTGTTTGCCTGGTGACAAATCTAAAACTAGAGCTAGCCATCCTGGCTGGATGTGTATGAAACATAACTCTACCTGTGAAAGCAGAGATGCAAAGATCTATGGTTTAGCCGTAGTACACTGCTCAGAAAAATTAAGGGAACACTTAAATCACACGTTAGATCTCGATGAAAATCTTTATGTATATACATTGTGAGAACAATGTGGCTGATTAACATATGTCGTTCTGCACTGTACATGAGGGCACTAGGTAGGGCATTGAGATCCATTATTTTATATCATACGCAGGCCGCAAACGAAGTGAATAAGAAGCGATTTCTGGATTTGCTCCAACTCAAAGATGGCAGATTTTCCTCATTCAAAACTGTGAAACTGTGTGTGAATTTTGTGCTGGTGGAGATGTGACTGCATGTGATCAATCAGTGGTCTGCACTAATTTTAGCTCCACTAATAAGCCTAAGTCCCAGCTCAGCTCACATGCTACCATGGCACAAAGGCATTTTCATGATTCCTAATACAGTATGTATCATAATATTTTGATTTGCTAGCAAAGTTTCAAACAGTAAAGGTTATATTTCTAAAAAAAAAAAAAAATGTAAATGTAAAAGGAAAAGGAAAACAAGCAAAAAATACAGTATATTTTAACATTCAATCAGCTAATTGTTACAGATGGAGTTGTTGTACAAGTACTGATGATACCTGCCCTCTGTACTCTTTAATAAGTGTGTTGTGATATAATTCACCATATCTATGTATGTTTATGTAAGGAATAAAACACTTTGGGGTGGGCCGTTACAGGAAAATAATCAACGACTGGGTGTTGTGATCTGCCAAGTACCCGAAAGTTGAATATTTTTCAATAATAACATGCCTTGAAGTATTTTATTCCTCTTAAACAACAGCACAACTTACTTTTTATCAGTTTATAGCTAGATTTATTGTCCATGAAACAAGTCATTTCCTCACCAGCCTCTCTTTTTTTCTCTTTCTTGAAGATGATAAGACAAAAAAAAAAAACACACAGCTTGTCATGTCACAGAGAAACCACAATGTGTAATAGCGGAAACTTAACACTTGACACTTGGCCCTTGAGACTCCTTCCATAAATGTTAAATAAACATCTTCTTAAAGAAAACTTATCTTAATGATGATAAGTTTTCCTTTGTTAAATAAGTTTTTTTTTTTTTATCATTTATCATTTGCATTCGATTTTTGTTGAGCATTCGCAAAACAAATCCTTGTGAATGAGTTGTTACTATAGTAATGATAAACTATTAGAATGGGCACATTATAAATCATTATATTGTTAATTGCTACATGAAGAATTGCTTCGTTATGTCTTCCCTTATTATGAATGCACAAATCTTCTAAATACATCAGGTAGGAAAGCTTTAAATAAGAGAATGTACCATTACTGTTGATTTACAGTAGCAGCAATAAGGATGTTGACGTGTATGTGTGTGTGTGTCTATTTTCTGATATTTCCTTGCGGTAATAATTCGTTTTTTTTTGTTTTTTTTTGCTGCATTGGCACTTTTCTAACTCTGATTTGCGTCATTGAGTTTTGATAAGTCCGTCTCCTGCTTCACCCCCCCCCAGCCCGCCGCCCCCCAGAGGAGTGCCCTTTGTTATAGAGCAGGAGGGAAGAGCTTTATACCCCACGTGCCCTTCTTTTCAAGGAGAACATCCTGTTGTCAGGGTAACAAGAGGCAGGTGGCCTGATGGGAGTTTGTGGGAAGCGGAGAGAGTTCTGCCATTTATAGAGAGTGATATTTATCCTCCCTCCTGAGACTCTGTGTGTGTGGTGTGTGTGTATGTGTGTGTGTGTGTGTGTGTGTCAGCACTATGTGTGTGGGTTTCCTGTGCTTTTGAAATGACTGGCTTTTCGACTGTATTATCAAACCCTCATATCCCTCAGGTCATGCTTTCAAGTAGCTGGACTATAAAGACAGAATACACTGAACTATTTCCTTCAAGATGTTATTTGTGAAATGGAAACAGTCATAAAGCATACAATTTAATTTGGTCCATGTTAATTAGACTCAGTGTCAGAGGTCATGAGTGAGGGTGTGCATTAAGAGCTACTGCTTCTATCACTTCCACATTTATTTTGGCTTATTCTATGAATTCATTCATTAATATATATATATATATATATATATATATATATATATGTGTGTGTGTGTGTGTGTGTGTGTGTAT
>CM040979.1:24101308-24116923 GCA_022985145.1 Pangasius djambal
CAGTTGAGATAAAGACCAGACCAATTTTTTTATGCAATCACTCCATCTAGTGTTGAGCCTGTGTAATGGAGCCCCTTTTAAACCCCTTTGCATCATAGTCTGGGTGAAAATAATTGCCAAGCAAAAAGTGCAATAGTTTTTACTTTTTAAAGATTTAAACACTATGTACTTACAAGATAAGCACTGTATCTACATAGCTTATTAAAAAAAACAACTTGTACTGTACTTGTACTTTCTTTGCTGTAACTCCCACATTAACTCTTATGTAACAGTTTATTAGCCTTATGGTATGGTATCCATCGCTTATTTGAGATAGCATGAGGATATGTTTTTGACTTCAGTGCACTTCTGTAAATGCTGTAAATGTAAATTTACAAATAATTGTCAAATAATGAAGGGTAAACTGCAGACAGCCTTTGACACATGGATGTCAGTGTTGCTCCATTCAGTTTTATCAGCCTCCAACTGAAAGGTTCACTAGGCGGCAAAATCGAGCAATAAACTCAGGGCCATAAATTCTGCTACTGACAAAATGTGCTAGTGAAAGGTAATTGTTCTTATAATCTTAATTAAGTCCATTTCTGTTCAAATTGTAACACTGCAAAAATGTGAGAAAGTCCAAAGGGGGTGAATACTTATGCAAGACAGTGCATGACAAAACCATCATTTGGAAATAAAACCTTTTGCGACAAAAAGAACCTTGCCCATTTTTTGCCCCAGAATATACAGTATGTGTAGATATATTATATTTCTGTATAAATAATGTGTGTGTGTGTGTGTGTGTGTGTGTGTGGTTCTCTGCAGGAACCTCAGAGCAAGTCGAAGGTGTGTGCTAATGTGTTCTGCGGTGCAGGGAGAGAGTGTGCAGTAACAGAGAAAGGCGAGCCCACCTGCTTGTGTATTGAGGTAAGGAGTAGACAATATGTTTTTTTAAAAATGATGAATTTAAGACATCTTAATGATGGAGAATATGTGTCATGATATTTAGTCTGATGCTTAGCATCAACTCAACAATGGAGCTTCATTATGAAAAGCTATAGGTTCATGTATATTTACAAAAACGTTTAACAAAATAGGCAAAGGATAAAAAACTGAAATGGTTGGTACAGAAATAGATTTACGATCAAGGATTAAAAAAACCTAAAATGATTGGTACAGATACAGAATTTACGATTCAGTTTATTCAATTCTATTGTTACACACGTATTGCAGTGTGTAACAATAGAAGTAAAAAAAAAAACAAAATTGCATGATACTTCTTTTTCTGATACTTTTTATCTTCTGAAATCTGGAGTGTCAGCTGTTACCATATTTTTTTAAGCTAAGCTTTAAAATGAATGATCATTAATTGTATCAGTTAAGATAGCCATCTAAAATATGTGACACAGAACCACAGAACCAAAACCAAACAAAAACAGAAATCAATCAATCAATCGATCGATCATACAGTTCAAGATACAGTTCCAGAGCTTCAGTTAATGTTCACATTAAACATCAGAGCGGGGGGAAATGTGAACTCAGTGACTTCGACTGGTTTGAGTATTTCAGTATTTGAGGATTGCTGATCGCTTGGGATTTTCACACACAACAGTCTCTAGAGTTTACACAGAATGGTATGAAAAAATAAAAAAGAAACATTGAGTAAGCAGCAGTTCTGCAGGCAGAAACACCTTTTTGATGAGAGAGGCCAGAGGAGAATGGCCAGACAGGTTCTCTGTCTCTGTCATTGAAAGATTAAACAAGCTGACAGGAAGTAACTTGTATAACTACTCTTGACAACCGTGGTGAGCAGAAAAGCATCTTAAAATGCACAAAATGTCGAACCTTGGGGACGAGCTACGGTACAACAGCAGAAGAGCACTTCGAGTTTCACGCCTGTTAGTCAAGAACAGTGGCTACAGTGGGCACCGATTCACCGAAACTGAGCAGCTGAAGATAGGAATAAACAGCGCCTATCCAGAAGAAGAATAAAACAGAAGAACTATAGAAAAGAAATAAAATGGCCCCGTATACCTTTAACAGGAAAATAAATAGCATTATTTCCACTAGAAACTATAATCTACCATCTATGTGAAATAAACCAAACATTAAATAGATCAAAAACGTCATGTGCGTAGCTGCATAATACACTAATAAATGGATGTGCGTGAAAATTAGGAGCTTCTCTGACAGTCTGTAGCTGTACCAAGAACTTGCACAAGGTGAAAACTAATACAGCAGTTTATTGGCTTCTTTACTCTTACTATTCTTACAACTTACTATGTAACAATCGAACGCAGAGGAATTATTATCCATTATATCATTTATAGGAACTTGGAAAATTGCCAAATTGTTTTCTTTGAATGGATCAATATATATAATGCTTTTATTGCTATGCTGTGTTTTATGGGTGAAATATACTTGGGTGTTCCCCAAGTATATGAAATTGATGAAATTATTCCAGATCACTGATTTAAACCTTCAGTGTTCAGTGCTTGTTAGCATTTTCTCCCCTGTCTCTGTCACTGGAAGATTAAACAACAACTAGAGATTTGTTTTACCCTTGAGAGAACATAGTACATTATTGACACAGAAGGTTTTTCTCAATTTGACTGTAACTTCCCATAAAAAAAGAATGTTTTTTGCTCTACAGTACAATACAGGGCTGTCAGCTGTGTTTTATCCATTATCTCTTAACCAATGAGACACAGAGGGGATTAAATATAGTTTTTTTTATTGTTGTCATCACATTACATTGAGAATTAAAACAATTAATGGTAGAAAGTTGTGTACCAATAAAATACGTACAGTATGTTTGTATGCAATACACAATTTATGAGGACACTTGATAAATCCTGATAAAAAGAAAAAAACACACTGAGCATTTCTCTCTCTGTGTCTGTGTCTCTTTGTCTCTCAGCAATGTAAACCTCATAAGCGCTCTGTGTGTGGCAGTAATGGGAAAACATACAGAAACCACTGCGAGCTTCACAGAGACGCCTGCCTTACCGGACTCAAGATCCAGGTGGCACATGACGGCCATTGCAGAGGTGAGAGAATAGAGCATGGGAGAGTACCATGGGGCAAAGGGCACATAAAATGAGTGACTGAAGTTACTACAGTTAATAAAAGTTGTATAAGCCACATGTAATAAATAAACACTGTGCAAAGTGCGATTTATGGAATGTTTTGTGCATTACTGCAGAGTAGGGCTGGAGGGCTGTCTGCAAGGCAGGGGCAAAAAAATAAAAAGGGTAGGATCACCTAGAGGGCACTTCATCTCATTTTCTCACATGTAGGGGAGTCTATGGGGCACTGCATCTCGTTTTCTCACATTTAGGAGCACCTAGAGGGCACTTCATCTCATTTTCTCACCTATAGAGGAGCCTATAGGGCACTGCATCTCGTTTTCTTCACTGGAAGAGTGCCCAGTAGGGCATTTCCTCGTGTTTTCTCACACACTGCCGGAGCCTATAGGGCACTGCATCATGTATTCTCCACTGGAAGGGCACCCTATAAAGCACTTCATTATGTTACTTTGCACATAGGGGAACCCTAGAGGGCACTGCATCTCATTTTCTCATATACTGGGGAGCTTACAGGGCACTGCATATCGTTTTCTCCACTGGAAGTGCATCGTAGGGGGAACTTCATCATGTTTTCTCGCATGTAGGGGACCCTATAGGGCACTGCATCTCGTTTTCTCTCCTGGAAAAGTATCCTAGAGGGCACTTCATCATGTTTCCTTGCACACAGGGGAACCCTACAGGGCACTGCAGCACATATTCTCTACTGGAAGGGCACCCTAGAGGCCACTTAATCATGTCTTCTCGTATATGTAGGGGCACCCTGAAGGGCACTTCATCACATTTTCTTGCATGTAGCAGCACCCTAGTGGGCATTTTATCACGTTTTTTTTCCTTTTTGATGGACAGCCATTAGGGCACTTTATCACATTTTCTTAACCATAAGGGCACCCTATTGAGCACTTTATCATGTTTTATATACCACAGGGGTACCCTAGAGGGCACTTTATTAAGTTTTATTGTCCATAAGGGCACCCTGGTGGGCACTTTCTCAGTGTTTTTTCTCACAGTACATATATATATATATATATATATATATATATACATTGCTTCCCTTTGGTTTCATCCAGGGTGCCTATAATATTCAATATATGAATATGGTGGGTGAATGGGTGATATTCAATATATGGCATCCACAGAACGAAAATAAACACTGAGCCTGCTCTGAACAGGATTCAGTGCATGAAGAGCTTGCCGAAGGCGTGGGCTTACATATGGATTAAGCCAGCCGTGACTAGGCCTTGAGAATATGGAGCCTATGGTGCAGTTCTGAATCTAATTTGGAATTTTTTTTTTTTTTAAGGAATTAGCTTTCCTATGGTGGTCTTTCACTTTTAAATAAAATTGACTGATTAAATCCCTAGAATGATTTAAAGCTATGGCTCTCAAAGTCCAGGGACCCTCAGGAGTCCATGACTTTTTAATGTAGTTACAGTGGTCGGAAATCACCACTATCCCACCATTATCGAATTTATAATTATAAGCCAGTTTGACTGATCCCTTGAATGAAATGTGTTTAATCCAAACCTCAGTACACAAGTAGCCTATAAATAATGTCAACTTGAATTTAATTGAGCAGTTTTACTACAAATGTGTTATGAGTGAAACATTCAGAAATAAAAGCAAATATTTAAATAGTTATTAATTATATTTGTAAAATAAATCTGTACTGAGTTCATGGAATGTTTTCTTTTTTTATTTGAAGGAGTTACTGGCTAAAAAAAAGTTTGACAACCCCTGGTTTAAAGGCATGTATTATTGTACTTGGAGTTGCTCTCACTAAAGAAGGTGTATAGTCTGATCTTTATAACAGATTTATCTCAGTTTCCTGATAAGCCTGCACTTACTGTGGTGTGGAATAGTAACTAAACTCTGACAGTTAGCTGGCTTTAGACAGGGGTGTTTGCTCATATTTTTATTCTCAAATACAAATTTATGTTTGTGTCCAATCGTAATAATATACAATGGCTCCAAATGAGAATCTCCATTGACCATGGTATTGTATTAAATATTCTAATTGTGTTGTTACTTGAAAAGTTGCAGTGGTAATGTCTATTTGATGTCATGGATATTTGCTTGATATCTACTTTAATGCCTATCATTGATTATTTATGATTATTGTAAACGTTTTATTTTAATGATTTTTTATGTTATCTCAAAGCCATTAGCAAAAAATAAATGCCAAGGGTAAGCTCAGGCAATGACTGCCTATCTGGATAGATCAGAGAATTATCAGTGAGCTGAACTGGGCAGATATAAAAATCAGCTGCAACTGGCGTGAACCTGCTGGACTGATTAGCATGAACTCATTACCTGAGAGTTGAACACTGGCCAAGCTGTTCTATCAGATCGCAGACAGATAGCACATTATCAGGTCAGTCTGTACTTTTCTCAGATGGAGTTCCCTGTCTCAAACGTTCCATTATAAAGTATGGTATTTTGTAATTGAATTTTTTTTTCCAACAGTATAGGCAATACAGTACAATACAGGGCTGTCAGCTGTGTTATTTTAACTGTAATTCGTTAACCAAAGAGACATAGAATGAGTTAAACAGCATTTTTAGTGTAATGCTTTACTGTTATAGTCTTAACGCTTTGGTGATAAGGGGACTTCTGAGAGCCTGGTCTCATGTGTCTGTTAGATAATATATAAGTTACTGCTTTCCTGCATGAGTGCTGGATCACAAATTGGTTGTCTACATGCCTTGGAGAAAGCATATTAGCTCTCATCCTCCCAAATATTGTGTGATATTTCTGTGGTAAATTGGTAGAAAATTGGGAACAAATAACACTACTAGGGGTGCTCCCGGAAAAGTCTAGAAATGCTCCCGGAAAAAGTCTAGGGCTGCTCTCGGGAAAAAAAAAAAAAGTGCTCCTGGAAAAGTTTAGGGGTGCTACCGGAAAAGTTTTGAAATGCTTCCGGAAAAGTCTTGGCGTGCTCCTGGAAAAGTCCCAGAGTTCTCCCGAAAAAGTCCACGGGTGCTACCGGAAATCTCTCATTATTTAAAAATAAAAATAGATCATACAAATTATTCTAGTGGCTAAGTGGCTAAGTGTACCTGTTTCATACAGCACTTTGTTCATACAGCATTAATGCAAATAATCATATTAATGCAATTTCTGTAGTATGTTTAAAATGTGGTTTCTTGGTTACCAAGCTCTGCTACACGATCTTATTTAGCAAATATCAGTGGCCACATGCATGCGCGTCACTGCTGTTTATCTTGGTCATGGATATTTGAGTCATTTAGTTTAAATGCATTAAATGCATTCTCAAGTCAAGTCCTGAATGTAAGCAGGTTTGTTCCTTTCTGCAGAAATTAAGCATGAAATTTCTCTCTTTTTTTTTCTGTTGCAGAGAAGAAAACCGAGAAAGCTGCTGCCAGTCCAGGTGAGTGTAGAGTCTGATATCTCTCCTCTTCTACAGATCAGCAGAATGAGCTCATAGAGTGGATCACGTTCATCTTAGTCAGCATGCTGCTTTTGTTTTATATCAGCTACGCGTGGGCAGCTTCTCTTCATTCTGTTTCACTCCTATTAGAAAATAATGAAACAGTGTTCCAGTCTTTTTATATAGGAACAAATTTACTCTGTTTGTAGTGAGAATTTTATGTCTGTTTATTGTTGTGTATTGTTACAGACTAAGGGTCGCACTCAGAGTTGAGTTAAGCATACATAGCGAGGTGTTGCACACAGTTACTCTACAGATGTAATTACAGACTTACACTCTATTTAAACAGTTGCACACAGGGAGGAGTTTGCTGAAAACAGAGGGGTGTCTCAGTCACGTGTGATTCCAAACCTTGAACTTAAGTCGAATTTCCTTGCACAACATTGGCTCAAGCAGGGAGCAGCATTATATCCTGTACCACTATCTGAGAGTTTGTAACCACAATCTGTCAAGCTGAAACACGTTTTGAACCATGTAAATACACTCAAAAATTGTGGAATGGCATTTGAGAGCATTAGTAAAAGCACAAGCATGACAAGGAGCCTGGGGGAGACAGCTTCTTAATCGGTGACAATGGCTACTTATATAAAGGACTGAATTTTATATGGCACGTCGATTCATACAACAAAATTAGGAACTCCACCAACTTAAAGTGATCTTAAAGGAACCAGAGCAGATGACTTATTGGTCAGCTTATCAAATAAACTGTGGGCGTGTTTTCTTTAGAGTACAGTACAAATTAACCAAAACATGAGCACAATTTAGTAATTCTAAAACTCAAAATAGCATAATGAAATAATTAAATAAGTACATTGCATGCACACATTACGATATCATGATCTCAATTTTGGTATCATATCGCAATATTTTCATGATGCACAATATGCTTATTGTGCAATATTTACTTTTTTTAAGCAGAGTGCTGACAAAACAATAGTGCTGCATTTAATCAAACATACAAGAAACATTTCATTTCATTAGACTTAAAGTTTAAACTCTAATGACACTCATACTCGGGCTCCTTTTAACACACTTGGCTCATTATCTGGTAAACAGTAGAAGAGAAATGATTTATAATCGCACTATTCAGTGTCATCCACATGAGGATGGGTTCAGGTTTTAGACTGGTTCCTCTCATGTTTTCTTCCTCAGGTCATCTCAGGGAGGTTTTCAGTAGATTTGGTTGGTGTTATAAAAGTATTGACACCTGATAATAACCCACTATGCTCTCAGAAAAATATATTTTGCCAATCTCTAATTTAAGCAAATAAAAAATAGATCAATGTGTTTATTTGCATGTAGTTTCTTTTTTAAGAAATTAATGTGTGTTTGTTTGTGTGTGTGTGTGTGTCTCTCTCTCTGCAGTGGTCTGCTATGTGGGTGACCGTAACGAACTGCGCAGGCGCGTGATTGAGTGGCTGCAGACTGAAGTCGTGCCAGACGGCTGGTTCACAAAAGGCTCCAACTTCACTGACATCCTGCTCAAGTACTTCAAGGTGAGTTTAAAGACGTTTAAGAGACCTAGCTTTCAATTTGATTTTCTATGAGCAGAATTATTTGGGTTTGTTCTTCCTTGCTCAGATACATCATGGTAGGTAAAAATATAACAATAGACATTAACTTTATGATGCTGGGCATTTGCGACACCCTGTATTTCTGCTGAGGAAAAATGTACAAACATTTGATCAAATACGCTAAAATAAGTGACATTTAGCTACTGTTGCTCTCTTTGAGCATTCATAGGCCTGTCTCTGCTGTCACACATGTTGATTACAAACTGAATTGATTAGGCTTCTATCTGTTTCACTACAGCACATAGCTATCCAACAACTTGATAAAAGCGTGACATTAGCAGCATGAGGAAATCACGCTTAGCTCTCAAGGTTTCAGACCTTTTTAGGCAGACTGACCTCATTTATTGCTGTGTTTATGAAACTGGCCCCTTACACAGCATGATCTTTAAAGGAAGATATCCAAGGCACGATTTTAAAAATTTCCAGGTTTTTTTTTTTTTTTTTTGTGAAGTATGTTTATGATGTCTTAAAGATGATGAATCAAAATACGTTATAGGCAGAAAAACTCTAGAATATCAAGATCTGGGTGACGGGTGTGATCTAGGATCCAGCGGTCTGCAAATAAAGTATTTATTTTTTCTTTATTTTGTCAGTTTTAGATTTGGAACTTATCTGGGCTTACATGTTGTTCTTAAATGGTTGTTTTGTTGTGTTGTTGTATTACGTTTCTATTTCTAAATGTCAGTGTGCTTAGGCAATATAGTAAAGAACAATAACGAAGCAATCAGCAATCACTGAATTGATTATATATCAAATATGAAAAATAAATTTAACAACATTAAAAAACGTTATTATTATTATTATTATTACATACTAAACTTTGTATGTAATATATTAAATTTGTGTGTATGTGAACCCTGACTTAACATTGCATGACAGTGTTTACAGTGTTTGAATAATGGGTTGCAGAATTAAGTGTTAAGTGAATTCAAAGCACTGAGATAGAGAGATAAAGAAGAAATGCAGGTCTTAAAGGCACATAAATACAAAACATTGTTAGAAAATGTATTCATGAGTGATTTTTACCTTCATAATACATGCCATGATGTAAAACCATCTCTAAACCAGTGTTTTTGCAGTTAGCATTTACAAGGCTATATCTAGCTTTCTGTGGTCTTTAACCTCAGTCACTACTGTTGTTTTTTTCATACCGTCCTCAGTTGCTCCATGCTAGATATTCCAGTAAATAATGGCTTATCAGGCTCAGGCGCTCTAATCGAACCTCATTACACTGTAATACTTGTGAATGATTAATGATCTGAATGACCTACTTATGTCTTGTGTGTATGAAACTATATACATAATAATCAAAACTACAAGCCCATGTTAGTCCTAACGCTGCTTTCTCAAGGTTTCTTCCTCATGTCATCTCAGGGAGTTTTTCCAAACCTCTGTCACCTCTGGCTTGCTTGTTAGGGATTTTAATCTAAAGTACATCCAGGTTTCTGTAAAGCTGAAAAATAAATTGAATTGAACTGAATATGTGTCCCTACATGGGTTGGCACAGCCTTTAGCAAATTAGATTGTCAAAGAATAAAATGCGACAGCATGTTGTTATATATATATATATATGGTGTGATGCAGCCTGGTGCAAAACATAGGTACTGTTAGTACTGTAAAGTTGATTATTTTCCTGTAACGGAATGTCCAGAAATATTTTATTGCTCTTATACCACATCAATTAGCCAACGATTAAAATCTTTTAATTTATTAAAGGATATAGTTACATTGAATGTTGTTTAATTATAAAGTAAAAGCTTATAGATGTCTTGAACTATCATTATTATAAGATGTTATATTAATGCAAACATAATGCAAAATGCAAAAATTAATAAAGGAATTATATGTAATACATAGAGGTGTAATGATACACTCCTGTCATGAATCAGTTCAGTTCAATTCTCAGAATATTTTGAACAAATTTTGAAAGAACATTGAACAATGCAACAACAATGTGTGCTTTTTTCTCTATAAAATTAAATAACTCTAAAATTGCCATGAACAGAGGTTTAATATTGTAAAAAAAAAAATGTGCTACAGGTTCACCATATCTTTAAAATAAATAAATAAATTTATAAGTTCTCTCAAAAATTTGATTCAATAAAACAAAGGCTCTGACCTCGGGAAAATGATCGATTGAAACACAGTGAGCTTTGTCGCAGTGTCTGAGGCGTCATTTTAACCAGAAATAGAGCCCCAAAGTCGGCTAAAACGCCTGACTTCCATGATTATATAACTGTTATAACGTGGGTATGTAACCGTATGACCTATAATGAACGTCGGTAATTGTTAGCCGGAGCTATCGGTAAGAGTGCTGTCTATATGTTTTAACTGGGACCTCTAGTGTTCAAACAGTGCAGGTGCATTAGCTGCATAATTAATATAATGCTGATATATACGATGAGAATTGGACATTTCCACAATG
The DNA here is from genome assembly GCA_022985145.1 of Pangasius djambal. Classification (NCBI taxonomy): domain Eukaryota; kingdom Metazoa; phylum Chordata; class Actinopteri; order Siluriformes; family Pangasiidae; genus Pangasius; species Pangasius djambal. Next base: position 24,111,824 of record CM040979.1, read on the forward strand.
CACATCGTCACGTTTTTATTTGTATTATTAGTGTGACATGATTAACTAATCTGAAAGCATATCCAAAAGGGCACCAATAGTGCCTTATTGTAATTTAATGTCAATATTTTTTGCACCTGGAGAAATGCAATTTAGCATAAAAGTGTATGGTCAGTTGTTAGCCACACTCTGAAGTTGCCTTTTGCATTTCACATCCAAGCAGAACATGACACTGACACTGTATGGTGCATAAGGCCTTGTCTGTAGTCAATAAGCATGCTGAAACACTGACACACTTTGTCTGAGCGTATTTGACACATTCTGAGGTGTGTGTGTGTGTGCACTCGGGTTATGTTGCAGAACTACGATAACGGTGACTCACAGCTGGACTCGGCCGAACTTCTGAGCTTCATCCAGCACAACGAGTCAGCAGTGGAGCTGCACTCATACGCAGAGGAGGAGAACAACCGCCTGCTCAGGTAAAAACATGCCCGTGTACTCACACACACACACACACACACACACACACACACACACAAATACAAACATTTGAACAATACGAACAATCAAAGTCTATTGTACTTAATTTATGTTCATGGCTTATTTAAACCTTGTAAGCAAGAAATTTTATGTGTCTAAATATTTAACACATTGCATTTGCTGAACGCTAACTTTTGGGCCATGAGCCTAAAACTTTTAGGCCATGAGAGTCATGAGCAGTCTGGAGTTTTACTGGTGTTGTAATTATAGTGTTTACATGCTGTTTAGCACATACAGTATTAGGAGTAGTGTATAATTATTGGTTTAAGGTCTGAAACTTTAAGAGAAAGATTTCTGCTTCTGTTACTAACATACAAGGTGAGACACTCCAGTTAGGAGAAAGCGGTTAGGGCTTCACAACTTGTTCCATCACTGACCTTTGACTGTTATAATTTATTATTAAAGGAAAACATGTTTTTGAATTACAGTCAAAGGATGACAGTGCTCACAGCACGGAACAAGTGCAAATGAGCACAATCAATGCCTAACCTTTATCACAGTTTACAATATTATTTAAAAAATCACTGCATGTTTAAAGATAAACAGACTAAATTTGAAAAGCGCCTTAAATAAGTGATCATTTTACATCGAAATTAAATTCAGCACGTTAATAAAATAAATAAGAAATCAAATGATGTGTGTCTTCCATGGCAGTGTTAAATATACTGCATGTAAATATGCATATTGAATACTGCTCTATACCCAAAGCTAATACAGTCTGTGTGTTGAAGTTACAATCAGGGTCATGTGCGGCCTCTGTTTTGCCTGTGTGAAGAGCAACAGACGGGGAAAATCCTCGCCAACAATCACTCCACACAGCAGCCAGACATTCCACTGCTGGACTGTCGCTTCCTGTGTGTGTGTGTGTGTGTGTGTGTGTGTGTGTATTCAGCTGGATACAGAGTTTTTCATCCTGCACCATGGAAAAATGAAAAAGTTTACTAACCAGAAAAATGACTATGGCGTGCTGTAGTAACAAGATGAAATAAAAGCTTCAGTGTTTGTAAATTTGAAACTAAAACACCCAATACACACACATGCCAACACCCAATGCACACGCATGTTTACACCCCTTACACACACGTTGGCACCCATTACACACATGTCTATTTCCATAAACATATAATTATATCAGTAATAACTGAGATGAAGATATATTGGGAATTTTATTATTGTATTGCTATAAAGTTAATGCTGCATTCTAATGACCAAAGCAAAGTGCGGTATCACAGAGTGTGTGTGTGTGTGTGTGTGTGTGTGTGTGTGTGTGTGTGTGTGTGTCAGGAGTCTGTGTGTGGATGCATTGATCGAGCTCTCAGACCAGAATGCTGACTGGAAGCTGAGCTTTGATGAGTTCCTTAACTGCCTTCGTCCAGGATTTAACCCTCCAGAGAAGAGTGAGACCGTGCACACACACACACACACACACACACACATACACATGCACACACACAACAAACCAAACCCCAGCACACACACAGAAATACACAGACCTCACACACTCCACCCCAACATTCATACACTTTTGTCCAAACACATAAACACACAGCTCACAACACTGAACCCCAACACACACACACACACACACACAAACACAAACACACACACACACACAGCGTAGAAAGGCCATTTCATAGAAAGCCCTGCTGTAGCTGCTGCTGTCTCCCTAGCACTAGCTGCACTGGTAAAAGTAGGTGAGAGTTCAGGGGGAGGGACAGTGTGAGCGCTGTGTCAGGCCACAACTCTTTATACACACACACCCAGTCCTAGATCTGGTTACTAAAGAAAACTCAACAACGAAGAAGAGATATTAAATCAGCGAATGAGCGAAGGAAAGAGACAGATAAGATGGATGGAGATAGGTGAAACTGTAATTAGGTAAAGGGACTAGGCGTGATGTCATGTGCAAGCCAAACTTAAGCCAAACTTTGGTGCAAGCCAAAATTAATAGCTGATTTCTTGGAAGGCTGTTTGCTGGGATAGTTGCTGAGACAGGACTTGTGTTACTGTATATAACAGTTCTCCATAGATACTGTACATCTGATACAGTTACATGCAGTCAGAGGGTTCATAGCAGTCAATTAACATGTGCACAATATATAATGTTTCATATGGCATTATATACTCTTTGCACCGCTGTAAACAGTACACATGCAGATAGAAGATATTACACACCAAGCTGATTGTGTGATTGTGAAGGTCTGTATATTTGGAGATAGAAGCATTTCCTGTGGTAGCAACACTGTGAATTTGTGAAGTGGCTTTATTGTCATTTCAGCCATATACAGCTAGTTAGTACACAGTGAAACGAAACAACGTTCCCCCAGGACCAAAGTGCTATATAAACAAAACACAGAACTACAGTAGACATTACATATATTTACATAAGACATAGAGAATTTAAGAATTTACATAATACATAGAGTAGGTTTAAGTAGATTCCATGGTTTTGGAGGATGGGTGATGAGTGTGTTTAAGAGGATGGGTGATTAGAGTGTTGTGTGTTTTAGAAGATATGGTGATTAGTGTGTTGTGTGTTTTGGAGGAGGGGTGATTAATATGTTATGTGTTACAGAGAATGTTTTGGATGACGGGTGATTAGTATGTTGCGTGTTACAGAGAATGTTTTGGAGGATGGGGTTATTAGTGTGTCGTGTGTTACAGAAAATGTTTTGGAGGATGGGTGATTAGTATGTTATGTGTTACAGAAAATGTTTTGGAGGATGGGTGATTAGTATGTTATGTGTTACAGAAAATGTTTTGGAGGATGGGTGATTAGTATGTTATGTGTTACAGAAAATGTTTCGGAGGATGGGTGATTAGTATGTTATGTGTTACAGAAAATGTTTTGGAGGATGGGTGATTAGTGCACCATGTGTTAAAAAAGAGTGTTTTGGAGGATGAGGTGATTAGTGTGTTGTGTGTTACAGAAAATGTTTTGGAGGATGGGTGATTAGTGTGCCATGTGTTAAAGAGAATGTTTTGGAGGATGGGTGATTAGTGTGCCATGTGTTAAAGAGAATGTTTTGGAGGATGGGTGATTAGTGTGTTGTGTGTTACAGAAAATGTTTTGGAGGATGGGTGATTAGTGTGCCATGTGTTAAAGAGAATGTTTTGGAGGATGGATGATTAGTGTGTTGTGTGTTACAGAAAATGTTTTGGAGGATGGGTGATTAGTGTGCCATGTGTTAAAGAGAATGTTTTGGAGGATGGGTGATTAGTGTGTTGTGTGTTACAGAAAATGTTTCGGAGGATGGGGTGATTAGTGTGTTGTGTGTTTCAGAGTGTGCTTTGGAGGATGAGACGTATGAAGACGGAGCAGAGACTCAGGTGGACTGTAACCTCTGCGTCTGTGCATGTGGCAACTGGGTCTGCACTGCTATGACCTGTGACGGTAAGACACATTACACACAGTCATTCTGAAAACCTAAAAACCTGGTAGAACCTGCTATGAAATAAAGCTTGACTTATCCAAAGTTTGTGTCTCTTGACCATGTGGAGTTAGTGCAGTGTCAGTGAAGTACTGAAACCTACTGTGGAAATATTCCCTCTCACATGCACATATAGGGGAACTGGTTTGATAACTAGTGAAATAAACTCTACTGTACACTGTAAACACTACCCTGTAGATAACCAGGTGTGTTTGTGCTCTTAAGTGTTAAAAGCATAGATTTCAACCTGTGGCATTCCAGTATAGAGTGTATATAATCCATATCCAACACTTCCTACAGCTTCCCTGAACCTGTAGCCCTTATCACTATGCTAACAATTCTCTAAAGATATCAGGGTCAAAGATGAAACATGTTCTTAAAATGTGAATCAGCTGAACATTTGGATGTTTCCTTTACACTGATTATTTTTCATATTTATTCAAGAAAATGCATTCAAATGCTTTTTTATAGAAAGACGGCACACTGAAATGTCATTCAGTATGTTATTCGGTATGTAATGACATGAGCTTTATCTAAAAAATTGGTATGAATTCAGTTTGCCTTTTTTCATTTTCTCCTAAGGGTCTGCAAAAGTATAGTGTTTTATTTTAGTATCAAATAATGTTGTTATGCTGTATGGCAGTGCAAACCTTTTTTTTTTATCGTCAACACTTTTTAGTCTTTAAATGAAATGCTAATTATTGTGATTAAAATTGTGTCCACAGAGAAAACCCCAGTTCTCGAGCCGGCTACTGGTGATGAGGCGATGACAGAGGAGGAGTGGAGTCTGCGTGTAGCCGAACTCAACAAACATCAGGTTCCATCATTGCATCTGATCATCGCACATCAATCCCATAGATTAGTCGTTATATATATATATATATATATATATATATATATATATATATATAAAAAACAAACTTTCTATCTTTCTTTCTAAGAACGTTTTCATTCTAACAAGTGTCAGATAGAATTTTCACAAATTCATATTACAGAAGGAAATCTTAATTTATGAATAATATACACTGCCCTCCAAAAGTTTGGAAACGCCTGAACAAAATAGGGTTTTTGGGCAATATCAGCATAAATCCTCTTTAGTTAGTGACCATTTTGCATTGATAATAAGGGACAACACAAACTATGAAAACAT
>CM040979.1:24117023-24127388 GCA_022985145.1 Pangasius djambal
TGACTTTTAAACCAGGGCAAGGAGAACACATGACAAAACTAACCAATGAGAACTTGACACACAGACAATGGAGCACATGACAAGATCACATGAGGGACTAGGAACACATGGGAAATTGAGTCCAGGAACAATAGCCAGAGTCTGAGGTGGAGTGCCCTCTAGAGGAGTTTGTGGGCACTCCAGCTGGCGATCGTAACACTAGCAACCACTGACTGGCAACCAGAGTGGTAGGACATGACCTGAACACTTCAGCAGTGGTTAATCCCAAAGTGCTCCCTATATTTAAATGTTGTCCACTATAAAGGATGTAAAATACATTACTGGAAGCCACATATAGTGCATTACATATGGAATACATATGTAATGTATATAATGTATATGCCAGTAAGCAAATTTGCTTTTCGGCATCTCCAATGCTGGTCAGCTAACTAAAGACTCATAGCTCGTGGGAGTCAGGGTTGCTACTCAGAGTTTTGTTATCGACACATTATTTTGAGCTGCTTTTGCAGATCTTTCAGTCATTTAGTGTCTATTTTCAGCACCTGCAGTGTAAATAAATGTAAAGCTTTTATGCTAGCTGATGCCAGTAACCAGGAAGATAAACTATAGAAGAACTGAAGGCACCAGTGGGGTGACATGTTTTAGGAGATGTCTTGGTAATCCTCCATTCCTGTCTGGAGTTCAAAATCACGAATTTAGGAACTGTTATTCTGTATTATACCACAGAACTGTTGAAGTCTCAAATGTGATTGGTAAGAAGGTCTTATTTATAACAGCAGCTTTGACAGTAAAGCCGACTGCAGGGCAAATCACAGATTAATATTAATTACACTTAACACTCGCTCAAACACATTATTGCTTCTGTAGTAACTGCTAATTCACAAGGATGTATATGGCTCATAATTGTAATCTCTGGCTAATAATTAACAGGATAAAGGTGTTATTTAACAAAGAAAAATGGATAATCATCAGTATGATGAAGCTTTCTGTAAGGAGAAAAAAACGTATATTTAATATTTATGTGAGGCGTTTCACGTATCACTGCTTTGTAACGATCCGTATGTTTTCCGATACGAAGTCTTCAGAATGGACGGCTTTGTGGTTTCTCAGTAACATTGATGACAAGCTGTGTTTTTGTGTCTTATTAACTTCAAGAGTGAGACAAATAAGAAGGTGCAGGAAGGACTGTTTATAGTTGCTAACGCTAATGTAAGTTATAACAGGAACTAACTTGTTTTGTGGACATTCCACAACATTAAAAATAACTATAAATAGATAAAAAGTATGATGCGTTGTTCATTAATAAATTAAAAATTGTACTCATTGGCAAATTGTTGTGATCTAAGAGGAATAACACACTTTGTGATGTGCCTTCATTGATTGTTTTCCTGTAACATGCCCCAAGTGTTTCATTCCTGATCTGGCTGTTTGTGTAGATGCTTCTGTAATATGGCTTATGCTCAGCACACTCTCAGAGAAATTTCTTTTTCACTGGAGTGGTACCATCAAGGTTAAATCTTTTGCACCTAGAGTATCTATCTTTTAACTAAAAAGGTGAATATAGTAATCATGTTCAAATTATGTAACTTATATCTATGTTTGGTACACTATATACATTATTATTACTTTAAGATTACTATTAAAGGTAAATAAATAAATAAATAAATGGTAAGGGTAAGCAACAAAGAAAGGTACAGTTTAATACCCTTTTTAAGAAAGTCTAACTGGAAACTATAAGGCTTTTCTATTAGTTTTGTTATAGTCAGTGAATAATAAGCCCCTGATTGAAGAGCTAAATAATAAACTGGGACTTTACAGGGTTAAAAGCAGTTTCAAAAGCTTCAAGACAAACCCATATAAGGGACTAACCTTTTTCCTGCAATTTTATTAAACTGGTGATAAAAAAACAGATTCATGCTGACTAAAGAGTCAAATGAGGTCATGTCCTTGATGTAGTTACACACCCATCTACTATATAGAGCTATAACTTAGAGCCCTGACGAGCAGATGCTTTAAATGGCACATGTCCTCGTCCTTTTTTGGGCTTTTTATAGTTGCTTCCCACCACACAGTATAAACATTTTGTTTACAGTCCAATACCAACTAGAGATTAGTATTAGGTGCACAAATAATAAGACCAAGAACTTTTTTTTTTAAACTCTACAGGAGACTATGGAGCAGATGAAGTCCAGCACAAAGGAGGTTTAAAGAAGGAGCGAGGAGGAAGAGGTCACAGTCAGGACTCCTGAGATGACACACTATTACTGGGAGAACCACATCATGTATTGTTTTCTATCTTTGACTATGTTTATCTATCATTGCTTTTCCGTGTAACGTCATTATAATCGTTTTAGGTTGACGTGTACTTTATGTCCGTGTTTGTGTGTCACTAAGTGCTGTACATTGTTTTTTATAGCATCATGCTACGCCTTGTCCAAGGCGCCCCAGCACTATTTTTGTATTTTGACTTTTCTTTTTTTACTCTGTGTATCATTCCTTTTTTTTTTGTCTTTTTAGATTTAGATTTTGTTGCATATGTTTGAGACAATGGCAGTAAATGGAGAAGAAGAGTGAGGGAGGGAGACCGACTGGACTGACTCAGCTGTTACACCACATCAGTAAAAAAGAAAAAGAAATCAGCATTATAGTGTATGCCGTTATCTTTATCAGCGTATCAAGCCACGAGATAACGTAAAGCGAGAAAGCAGATTGCGTCACAAGTGCGATGTCAGCTAAGGTCTCCTTTCACACACTCTCTGTTTCCATGCAGACAAGGCGAGTCATAGTCTTGAGACCTTTCAAAAAGGTGCTAATATGGATTTCTTTCTTTCTTTTTTTTTCATTTTATTTTTGCAGCACAGCTTTCTTGCATCAGCATGCTCCTAGAGTACGTCTAGATCGTTAGGTAGAATTAGAAAACCACAGATTTGTCGACGTGTAGACCTGTATAGGAGCTTCACTCCTCCATAAGCTGTGATTCTTCAGCTATCTTGTGAAAAGTGAGTGATTTAATCTCCAAAAATGACAGGAAGACTTTCACAGCATGGATGCTCTGCTTTGCTGCTGCTTTCTCCAGCAGAGTTGCTTTATGTAGAAATAGTTCATGCTAAAGCTCTGTTGCTGTGCTCATTTCTGTCTGAGGGAACAAGGACAAAAGTGTAAAAAAAATGAGAATGAGTGTTAATGTGCTGATTGATGCAGAATGGAACGGAGTTGTTTTGAGCAGAGGCAGTGTAGCCCCAAAAAAAAAAAAAAAAAAAAAAAAAAAAAAACCAAAGCCTGATGTTTAGAGTGTTTAAATGTTGTACAGATCCTCCAGGTAAACCACTACTCTGGACCCAGCAACAACATCATACCTTTTATTTCATACAGCTGTCAGATTGAAGATTAGATGATTAGATTCATTGTCACCTCTTTAGCTTTGATGCTTTCTTACTGCATGTGTGTGTGTGTGTGTGTGTGTGTGTTGCTGCAGAGGTGTGCTTGTATTTTCATGTGTGTCTGAGTGAGTGCTGGAGAGCATACACGCTCGCTTTCTTTTTCTCTTTATTCCACTAATATCGAGTTTTTATGATACTGAGTGCCTTAAATATACATCCGCAGATAGAATGGCCTTCTCTCGTGTCTAATCACAGATTGTAGGAGTCCATGAAGAACTTTGCAGTGTTATGGTAGTCATGCAGAACTTGTCCTGAGTGACGGACTGAGACAGAATTCAACCATTTCAATGTAAAGACTATCTTGTTAACTCTGAATTGTATTTGAATTTACTTGTATTATGGCTCTGTACTGTATGTCAATAAAATAAATATACACCAGTTAATCGTTTTTAAAAAATTTTAAGAGGACATGTCCGAGCACAAGTTTGCGCCTGTGTTATGACAAATTATGCAAAACTGACAAACATATGTGAAGTTAATTTAAATTTGAATCTGCAAGGATAATAGTGTAGTAAAACCTGATGATCCGTCAGGATCAGATCCATCTGAGTGTCCTCTAACCACGCGCTTCAGTGGAAGAGATAAGACTCTAGGAAGATCTGACCTTTTGTACATAGGTGTTAACATGGTCAATATTATATATTCACCTAAATGTAACTAGAAATAGTGCAGAATATTGAATAGTCCAGATCTTGAACATTTCCTTGCTTTTTCTTTCTTTGTTTTAAATTTCTCAAAATTCAGACAGTTTCAATAGTGACCTAGAAATGGCACAGAATACTGAATATTCAAAATATTGAACATTTTCTTTTTTTTGTTTTAAATTTCTCAAAATTATTTCCTGTTAAAAAAACAGACTTTCAGTTAATGAAGTGTGAATTTCCTCAAAATATATGGCAGTGACAAATTTGCAACAAATTTCAGTCTAAAAATCCAGGTTGTAATGTTTAAGTCAACCAAAAAGGTCCAAGGATGGTTCCCTGGATAGACTGTGTAGGTCTCCTGGCTAGGGGTTAACCTAAAATTTCTTCAGGTACTCTCAGAGCTTGCAGGGAAGTCTATACCTCTTGGGTGCAAGTCAATCTTAAAGTGCATATCAGTACACATATAAATAAGACAATTTTGTGCCATTTTAATAGCAACCTGCATGCATTTATTAGCCTATTGACAGATACACATTCACACTATATTTGTAAGTATCTGAATATAACATTGCAGAAGAGCAGTGTGTAACACATCAGGCTCTTACAGCAGAAAGCATGAGCTAAGCTTCATGACATATTGCATAATGAATTCTTAGAAGCACGTGCTGTCACATAATCAGCAAAAGCACGACTCCCTAACAAACTTTCACATATACAAGGGGAGAGATTTATAGAAAATATAAATTTCCTGCTTATGTTTAAGCTTATGCTGCTCACACAACTGAATCTTAGCATGTAAAGAAATTAGAAGTGAAAAAGCTGTTCCTGGTGCTTAGTGAAAGGGTTAATGAGGTTGTGGGCGTGGCCACGGAGTGAGGTCAGAACCCCGGAACCTGAATTACACAACGTTCCCCATTGAGTTGAGTGGCGTGTGTTGTAGTTATACAGGTTTCGGCGGCTGTAAGTGAAGTTACACAGTTTAACACTCGTGTATGCAGTGTGGAAGTGTTAGGAGCTTTTAGGTGGGTGTAGATGTTGGGGAAGGAGCTGGACAAAACTGATCATGTTTTAAAAGGCAGCTAGTCGAGTTAAAGGTTTTGCACAAGGGCTTGTTTTGTAATTATTATTATTTAATTATTATTTATACATATATAAAACAATGGATGCTTTGGAAGGAGCTGAAGGTGGAGAAAGCGTGTTGGATTTGTCCCATTTGAACTTAAACAGTGTGAATTTTGAGACTTTGAGTGAAAAACGGAGGACAGAAACAACCCAGCTTCACCTCTGCTACAACAGACTGGCGGCACTTCCGGTCTCCATCAGCCGCTTCACGAGCCTGGAGTTCCTGGACGTGAGTAATAACGGACTGTCGGTCCTGAGCGACGCTGTCACCGGTCTGACCCGACTCAAGACCCTCATCGCCAAAAACAACCGCCTGGATGAGTTCTCTCTGCCCAAAGACCTCAGCTCGCTACAGAGGCTCGAGGTGGTCAACCTCAGCGGGAACCGCTTCGAGGAGATCCCCAAACAAGTGCTCCAGTTACAGCGGCTGCACTCACTGTCCTTCGGGGGAAACCGCCTCAAACACATCCCTGCTGAGATAGACAGCCTCACCAGGTCTGTATCTTATATATAATATACATAATATTCATATCTCATACTCCTACACATCCCTGCTGAGATAGACAGCCTCACCAGGTGTGTGTCTATATATAATATACATTACATTCATATCTCACACTCAAACACATCCCTGCTGAGATAGACAGCCCCATCAGGTCGGTATCATATACAGTCATGGGAAAAAGAAAGTACACCCACCTTCAAATCTATGTTTTTGTTTATCAGGGCCTAAATAACAATTGTGTGGTCCTCACCAACTTCAATAAAGCAATAAATAAGCTCAACAACAAAAAAAGCACAACAGATTTTAATATGTAGTTATTTTTCCCAAAAAATAAACCAACATTCAGAAACCACGTGGGAAAAAATAAGTACACCCTTCCTACTTCCACAATCATTAAGAGAGTAATTAGCAGCCAAGTTTTACTAATGAAATGCACAAGATTAGTTAATCATCAAGAAGTGTGACTACCTCTATAAGAGCAGACCTTTCAGCAGTTTGGTGTTCTGGAGCACTCAGGTGTGTGTGTGTCTACATCGTGCCAAGAAGATAAGATATCAGCCATGACCTCAGAGAAGCATTTGTTGCTGACCATCAGTCTGGGAAGGGTTATAAGGCCATCTCCAAACAATTTGAAATTCATCATTCTACAGTGAGAAAATGTTAATGTTCATGACAGCACAACCAGAAAAAGACTTAACAATTATGGCTTTCATGGAAAGGTGGCTAGAAAAAAGCCTCCTCTCTCCAAAAAGAATATGGAACATGACTTAGGTTCGCAAAATTGCATCTGAACAAAAAGCAAAAGTCCTGGAACAATATCCTTTGGACTGATGAGACCAAGGTGGAGATGTTTGGTCATCATGCACAGTGCCATATCTGGTGAAAACCAAATATTATTATTATTATTATTATTATTATTATTATTATTATTATTATTATTATTATGTCTGAGCTCATGTTAGGTTTTGGATCTAGAAATCCATCTCCAGAATTTCTTCCTGTTCCAAGACGGCTAATTAATGACCTGTCACCATGCACAGAGCAAAAACATCCGTTTTGAAAGAATTTGTGCTTTTGAAGTAATAGTCAGAGCATAGTATGCCATTAAGACCTACACTGTTACAATAAGAAATCATTAGACACACTGAGAGTTAATCCCACAGTCAGTGTGTTGCTGTGTGTGCTACTTGGCATTCTGCTGCTGCTTCCTCTGTCTCCTCAACTGCTGAAATAAAAAGCTCCGGCTCAGCACGAGAACTTTCCTTAACGCTGTGGAGAATCAGGAGCACGCACACACACAGCTGAATGACAAATCCACAATGACAATATTTTGTGCATCCTTCATTCATTGCTGTTGAATTCCCAAATCTGATAACAGCAGTTCTGACAATAGTGTGGTCTGCAAGAAAATCACGGGTTTATATTAATCCTCCGGTTGTATTAGAGTCAGTGTCTAATTTTGTGTTACTCCTTTTATTCCATTTCTTTTGGAATTTATGGAATATAGACCTCATTTACCCAAAATTACACCACTTGTTTATGAGTAAAATAAGCCGATTACAGAAAAGACCAGAGGCAAACATATTGAATGATAATCAAAGACTGTCAAAGTTTTGCCAAGATACTTGTTTTGGCATCATTTCAAAGTTTGCGGGGGTCTCAGCAAACTACATCTGTGGTGTTTCTGGTCAAAACTTTCTGACTTTATCTACAAAGAAATAAAAATCAGACCCCCCTAAACTCCCCCCAAAAAAAATTACTTGGCAAACCTCAAACATTCTGTCAGGTTAAAAGAAAAAAAAGATCTAATTTTAATATGCCACGTTTGTGTGTGTGTGTTCATACACAAGAGTGGCATTGTGTAAGGATGGTGTGTGCCTTGCAAAATTTTTTAGTTTGTGGCGCACAATGCTGGTCTACACATTCCTTGGGGCCAGAGCTGGCACCTCTTTCTGTTCTTTTCCTGGGGCAGCTGCTCGGGAGGCAGAGCAAGCATCCTATGCATCCCTCACCAAACTGGCAGAAGTTGGTGTACAAGGGAGTTGCTGCCATCTTTCAATATAAGGAGTCACTGTAGCTCTCCCTAGCTCTTCCAGGAAGAGCCTTGTCCTGTAGTACTTTTCCTGGTTCCAGGCTGTCCGCACTACCAAGGCATTGTAAGCAGAGACAGCTAAGATGTTATAGAACACCACCATGGGCCAGTGGGCCCTTTGGGGGGGATGAAGACCACAGTAAATTTCCATTCTTTGGGGGCAGTCGTGGCCTAATGGTTAGAGAGTCGGACTTGTAACCCTAAGGTAAACCTGAAGGTCGTGGGTTTGAGTCTCGGGCCGGCAGGGATTGTAGGTGGGGGGAGTGAATGACCAGCGCTCTCTGCCACCCTCAGTACCACGACTGAGGTGAGACCCTTGTGTGTGTGTGAGTGAGAGAGAGAGAAGTAAGACAAATCATTTTCCCTCCACGAGAGCAGCATGTGAACATTTCTGACTGCCCTCAATAAACCTTATCTTAATGTCTCAGTGTCACACTGACACACACACACACACACACACACAAGCTCTGGCTGACTTCCAAATCACCAAACTTTATAGCCCATCAGTGATTCAGGAGATGTTTTACTTTTATCTTCAGATGTTTCTCAACAGCATGTCAGGACATCTGTGATTTATGTTCTTGATTTATGAAGTAGGAATCGCTGAGTGCAGGTTCCTGGCATTTTGGATAAATTTAGTTTGATTCTGCATAGAGAGGTGACTGTTAATGTTTGCGACAGACACACAGCTCTGTTTGAGAGTCAGCTTTACTCATATACAGGACACATATGTAGGCTGTGTGGAAGAGGGAGAAGCAGAAGAGAGGGCTCACTCTCACTCTTTCTGTTCTGCCTGGTAGGAAGTACAAACATCCAGGGAAAAAAAACGTTTCAGGTAAAAAGGTTCTTGCTTCCTGTTACAGATCCACATTGAGAAGGACTGTGCTAACACTTTGGAGGGGTCTGAAATGGAAAAAAAAAAATACTGCTTACTAAGGCTGTATTCTGAGCCAGGAAGTCATGTCAGAATCAAATGTTTGCATAGGATACCATCTGGCTGATTTTTGACACTGTTTTACAAATCTAAAATGTTAACATTTTTACAAATTAGTATTTTTTATGTATTTTTGTAGACATTGTAAATCACTGAACATTAGGGGTGTAATGATTCACTCCGGTCATGATTTGATTAAATTCACGATACTAACCACTGAAAAGACTCATTTTTTCTGGATTTCTGGATCATAAACACTTCAAAACAATGTGGATTTTTGTCTGTACAAAATTAAATAAATCAAAAATGGCTATGAACTTAAATTTAATATTGTAAACCGAATGTACACCAGGTTCACCATGTCTTATAAATTCTCCCAAAAATTTTGATTGAATATTGATCTGACCTGGGGACTTTGAAAATGATTGATTGAAACATAAAATGACACCTAGCAGCGCCTGAGGTGTCATTTTAACTGGAAATAGAGCTCCAAGTCAGCTAAAATGCTCGATTTCCTCAGCCTCTGGTGTTATTTGAAAGCCAGTGAAGAGCTCTATTTAACTTTTATAACATGGTTATGTAATCGTTTAACATACAAACTGTATTGGTAGTTGCAATCCAAAGATATCGGGCTATCGGACTTCACAGGTGCAGATCTTGCAGGCTCTCCACGATAGATCGCGTTCACGTGACCACTTTATATTTTAACTTTATGGGTTGTGCAGATCGTGACCTATGGTGTTCAAACATTGCAACTGCATTACATGCATAAGTAATCATTTTAATCATTTTTATCATTTAAAATGTCGATCATGTAAAGTGTGCTGGGAAAACCGCACTCTCAGCACTCTGGAGGAGTATGTGAAGTATGTGCTGAGTGAGAAAATCCAAATCATTCCAGCTAATTAGATAAGAACAGACTTCTCCTTTGATAGTACAAGAAATTATTAAGTAAATAATAATTTTATTTATTTTTTTGCTAAACCAGGATCACAGCATGGTCTCATGGGGTCGTAAGATTGAGTTATCTAAAACAGATAAGCAAATCAGTTTGATGGGTGTGTGTGAAGTCTGCCTAATGATTCAGATTCTGATATTTAGACAGGCCACGTCCAGGCCATGGAAGATAGGTTAGTGTCGATTATGTCGAGTTACAGCCGAACAAAGTACGACGGCTTTTCAGGGGTAACGTACTGAGACAATATTTTTGATCCCAAAAAGGGGTTGCACTTATTTATTTAAAATATATGTTTCTTTTTTTTTTTTTTTTTTTTAATAAAAACATGCACTTTTTTTCCAAATAGGTTTCATAAATAAGTGTATATTTTTTCTACATTCTCTCCATTGCATTTAATGCAAGTGTTCCGGTGCTTAACGAGCGTCCGCTTTTTTTTTTTTTTGCAGTTTTTATTTGACTATTTTGTATTAGTATACAGTCAGGTCCATAAATATTGGGACATCGACACAATTCTAACATTTTTGGCTCTATACACCACCACAATGGATTTCAAATGAAACGAACAAGATGTGCTTTAACTGCAGACTGTCAGCTTTAATCTGAGGGTATTTACATCCAAATCAGGTGAACGGTGTAGGAATTACAACAGTTTGCATATGTGCCTCCCACT
>CM040979.1:24132488-24158900 GCA_022985145.1 Pangasius djambal
CTTGTTGGTGCTGAAAACGCTGGCCGTCTGTTTGGCAGTCGAAACTTATGTGCAGACATGTTTTCGGATTACACTCCAGCTTGCACACACTCCGAAGTCATGCCGGCGAGGGTGTGTTAAGAACCATACTGAAACGCCGTTCGAGAGAGCCGCCCTACACACACCTGATATCTCTATGTATCTTAACAGGAGGGACATCTGTTTTCGTTCACTTTCCTCCCCTGGTAACTCTGTAGCTTTGTGTTTCCGACTTAAACATAACAGACTGCAGGGTTTTCTTACACCACTAGGGGCCACGTGGTGCTAAAATCATGTGACACTGGTAATAAAGAATCGTTAAAATCGTTAGGGATGCATCAATACCATTTTTTTATACTTTTTTTTTTGGTACTCGTTAATACTTATACTGATACCAGAATGACTAACCGTCTTATTACTAATAATCAGGGGTGTTGTATAACTTTTTATTTAGCTCTGTTTATGTTTTCTGCTTTAGATAGTGGCCGTGAAAAGCGCACAAGTGTGTATTCATGCACTTACACTACTAGCCTTGTTCTTAATAACGTTAGGTAGCTAGTCAGATTTTAAATGAAGTGTTGTTAGCTAGCTAGCTACATTAGTAACCTTGGCTCTAGTAGGGTTTCAGTGGAGAAGAGCGGGATTTGTTTCACTTCGGAAAAGCTCTTCTGTACAGCTGTTAGAAATGTATGGTTAACTGTTTTCATTGCGTCAGAATCCCTCGTTGTCAGCGGCTGATCGTCAAGAACAACATACTGGCTAAGAGCTGTTATTTTCTCTCACCTTGCGTTGTTTGTAAACTTTTTTTTTCCCCCCTCAACTAACTAGTGTTTGCCGCAGTGTTGGTTACTCCTCATGCTACTCTAGGAAGATGCTGTAGTTCCTCCTCTTGATATTTTACACCCAGTTTGCAGTGTTTTGCTTTGGTTGCCGTCAATATTCATGAAATACGTTCAGATCGTTGTCTTTTGTGTCATCTGTTCATTAGTGCGACAATGTACACTCAGAACATTTTTACAAGTACAAGTAAACAGGCATGGTATCAGACGGATACCAGTATTGATGCATCCCTAGTTTAGTGTTGTTTTTTTGGTGTTTGTTTTTTTTAATCCTAGGTAGTAGTTTAAACCGGGGTGCCTTGGTGTATGTGTAGGAAATGAGGAAATGAAATGTTTGCTCTTACAGACTTTTTCCTGCTTTCTGAGAGTCTCTGTAGTTGATGATGATTGTTGGTATGACGCACATACCTTTTTAGATTTTTGAATCTAACTATTAGACTGTGAATTAAAAAAAATACTATTTGAAGTAAAGTTTATAATATTGCTAATAATATTAATATTGATATTGATACAATATTGGTACCTTGATATATTACTAATGTAATGTTATTGATAATATATCAGTGAGTGAGTCTGAGTGTTTTCGTGCGTGTGTGCGTGCGTGCGTGCGTGTGTGTGTGCGCGTGCGTGTTAGACATCAGCAAACCCCTGTGGCCTTGTAGTTACTTCTCTGAGGCCTTTAACAGCATTTATGTCACTTTTCCTGCCTTCGCTGTCTTCTAAGATAGCTGTTACATCCCTTTTACAAGCGAAACCTATTAACCGAGGTGAGACAAAGTAGAATACGTGGAAAAACACTGTTTCTGAGGTCACCATTACCAGACAGCAGTGTAAGGGGTGAGATTCTCATCATAGTATTATGACTGTCTGACTTTTATTGAGCGTGAAACTTCTTTAACAATTTAAACTGCTATTATTTTCACCTTCAGTGTATTTGCATAGTCAAAACCCTGGATGAGTCATTTGATTTTCATTTCAAAAATACAAAACATTTCAATACACGAGACATGTTAAAGAGCATGTTTCTTTAAAAATGTATTTAATGGTACTCACTGTCCATTTGCTTATCTAGTACTACTCAGTAGTCAGTCTCAAACATTATGCATTATTTTAAATGGTTTGAAAGTCAAGATGTTTGGCTAAAAAGTAGATCGAATGTAGCACCTTAAAATTTGGCTCATTACATGTAACGTTGAGCTCCTTTTTCCTTTTATTTCACAGGTGATATTAATGACTATGCAACCGAGCGTGATTTTTAAATCTGGAACTGTTTAACTCACTGTGTGTTGCTTTTGTATCATATAACCCTAATATCACTTGTTTTGCATCTCCCAGAGTATATTTTATTTAAAATGATGAAGGCAAAATTCATCATCACTACTCTTTCCTCTAATGATTAGTAGAAATGCACTTTGTCACCTAATATAGTAAAAGCAAAATAAAGTGTTTTATTAAAAAAATAAATAAAATGTTTGGTTTTTTTGTTGTTGGCTTTAGCAGAAATTACCCCAAATGCATTGCAATCTTGTGCAACTTTTAAAAAATAACAAGGTTTCCACGGGTCCTTAAAAAGTCTAAAGTCCAATAATCTGAATTTTAGGCCTTAAAATGTCTTAAAACATGATTTTGACAGGTCTTAAAAATTGTTTGGATTATGAAGTTAACATTACTTTTATAAATTTCTAAACTTCAGTCTCGCATTTAAATGTGTTTTTGGGAAAAATTTGTATTGATCACGCTGTTACAAAACGGAACAAATAACTACTCATGCAAACTGTGCAGTCAGTCGCGATGTGGTATGTGGGCTAATGTGGCGCCTCCTCCCATCAAAAAAATAGCTACTTCTAGAAGTAATCATTTCAAATTGTTTCTGTTAACATTACTTTCATCTAATATGGGAAAGTGCAATGAGATCTGCCTTGAGAACAGTACATTTAGTGCTTCGTTGAAAGCCTGTTGAAAATAACATCAGAAGTCAGAAAAACGTAAAGCCACCAGCAAACGCCTGCCAACACCCAATATTGTTCTGTATCCACATCGGGAGCATCACCAAAGTCCGGCTCCAGTGCGACCCACTCTGCACTAACAGCGTTAACTCCTGCAACCCCAGTAAGCGACCTCCGGACAGCGTTTGGATCTACACCAACATTAAAAGCGGAAGTGCTCTGGACTTCACACACGGTAGCGAAACATCAGTCATATAAAAGCAATGAAGACAGAGGTGATCTGTTTCAAACCATGTTCCCTGATTCTGATATCGCTAAAACATTCAAGTGTGGAAAGGACAATATGTCTTACATTAAGCGATTTGGATTGGCAGGTTTCATAAAGAGAGAAGGAAGCAGGAGTCTGATGCACAGGGCCAGAAGAGAAAGGCTACAGAGGATTACCTGGAGGTACTAAAAAAGAAAAGGAAAACCATCCAAGAGGTTTCTGGAAGTCTGGCCAGAGACGCAGACGGGTTTGCAGAAGAGGCTGAGGGCAAGGCCGGCAGTCGGATCGCCCAGCTCATAACAAAGTCAAGTGCTCTGACCAGAGGCTGCAAGGAAAAGTTACCTGAGCTCAAGAACATTGAGGAGGAGATTGCGGCCAAGAGAGAAGAGCTCCGATTAATGTAGCCTAGTTCTTGTGTATACACACACACACACACACACACACGCACACATTACTCTTACGTACACACAGTTCTGTGTAGTCTTGTTCAGTTGAATGTTCATGTTGAATATGAATAAATTCATTTATTTTGCAAGTAATTCTGCAACTCCAATTTTCCTTCATATCCTTCATACTTTGCCAGTAAGGACGTGAAATAGGTCTTAAATTGCATTCATACTGGTCTTAAAAAGGTCTTAAAAAGTCTTAAATTTAACTTGTCGAAACCTGCAGAAGCCCTGAATAAGCTGAGAAGCTGTTTCTACAGTAAACATGAACAGAACATTCTGATATAAAAGCCGCTTTATTGAAATGGATACCTTTAATGTCTAGATCTGAAAGCTGTTATTAGTTCTGCATATATTGTACATGTGTATATTATTATAGCCTTTTAAAGAGAAGTGGATTAAGACTCTAGACTTGTGTTTGGATTGCAAAAACTCCCAGTAAATGTGTCTGTATTAGTGATGGATGATAATTGATTAAGATAATTCAAATAGATAACATAACACAGAGTTTTATATATATATATATATATATATATATATATATATATATATATATCAGGTTTTGGCAGAAGGTGATATAATTGAATATCTTTATATGGTGCAATTATACATCACTTCTGTCATTTGAGAGTAAAGCTGAATTTTGTGTGCACTTTATGGCCAAAAGTATACAACTTTTTCGCAAAACTACTACTACTACTACTACTATTACTAAGAATAAATATAATGGGGGCTCAGTGGCTTAATTTGCCTCACGCCTCCAGGGCTGGGGGTTTCAAATCTTGGGATGTCCAACAAGCACTTATGGGTGTGATGGTCAGGTGTCCACAAACTTTTGGCCATATAGTGTATTTGTTCTTTCTGGGTGTGTTGTTTTTCCAGAGAAACTGAGAGGCTTGTCAGATTGGAGTAGTGTCGTTCAGTCCACTATGTGTGTGCTTAACACTGTGTTTTCTGCATTAGCACATGAATACCAAGCACATCAATGCTACTGAATATAGCGAGCTCTCCTTTTCACTTCAGTTCCCAAACCGTAGTTAATTATAGCATGCTCTTTCTCTCAGCTGAGAATCCTGCCAGGAGCCACTAACACACTTTTCTTCTCATCTTTTCTTCCTGCTGCACTGAGGCAGGTCTGATGACTGAGGCCGAAGCTGTTTTAAATGTCTTTGTTGGACAGATGTGTTGTTTGAATACTTTTTAGACGCTTGTTTGGAGCTCTCCAAGCCCCTGTGGAATTTTTGTATCCACTTCAATTTGTCTTCGTGTGGTTTGGTGGGTGTTCCAGATATTTAGCCAACATTGGCACAGTGTAACATGTTAACATGTTTGTGGGGGCCCCCCAGGTGGCAAGCCAGAAAAGCATGTGCTCTATCATCAGTAGATCACAAGTTCAAATCCCAATAATGCCACAGCTATCCATGGCTGGGAGTCCAAGAGAATTGGCATGTTCTCTGGGTGTCATTCTCTGTCAGTCACAGTGACACTAGGCAATCGCTAGCATCTGTGATCTCAAGTATATATATATAAATAAACAGGGAGAGTTTATCCTCCCTGGTTAGTAGCTGCCTAAAGGAGAGGCAGAGGGTGGGAAATAGCTGGGGACTAAATTGTGGAGGAAATGAGGGAAAACCTCCACAAAAAACAAATTTTTCTAGCTGCCATTGACCTTTTTAATCTCTTTTAATGTATCCATTTAATTTGACACTTTCTCTTGTATACAGCCTCTGGCATGGTGGTTTATTTTTAAGGCCACAAACCAAATATCTTATGGCATGAATGATTATGTTGTGGCCATGAGATACCAAAGTCATGGCCATGAAATGGTGTAACTTGAGTTCATGATTTAATGCATTGTGGGAACATAGAATTAATTATTTGGCAAGAATGCTGGCTAATGGTATATTCATGTTGAAATGCCTTTTACATTTATGTTACATTTACATTTATGGTATTTGGCAGAAGCCCTTAACCAGAGCAACCTACAGAAGTGCTTTGAAGTCTTTATCAATAAATACATCCTGATACTGGTTCACTAGGTCACAGATTAAGAGTACTATCAGTTTAAAAACCTTGTCAGGGAGGTAGTATAGTATGACAAAACACACAAGACATGGATTTTTTTTATTTGAATAGCAAAGCGCTAGTTTAGGTACTGCATGAAGAGGTAGGTCTTTAGTCGTTTGTTTGAACACAGCCAGTGAAGTTCATTCCACCACCAAGGCACCAGAACGTAGAAGAGCCCTGATGCATGCCTTACCTGTACCCTGAGAGATGGTGGGCCCAATCGAGCAGTGCTACAGGATCAGAGGGTGTGTGCGAGATTGGTGCTGGCCCATTTTTGGCTTTGTAGGCAAGCATCAGTGTTTTAAATCCGGAGGGAGCAGTGCAACGGGTGGAGTGGGAGTAATGGCAGAGACTCCACCAGTATACAGTCAGGTCCATAAGTATTTGGACAGTGACACAACTTTTGTTATTTTGAACATTTTAAATGAAGTAATCAAGATGTGATTGAAGTGTAGACTTTCAGCTTTAATTCATGGAGTTTAACAAAAATATTGCATTAACCGTTTAGGAATTACAGCCATTTTTTACAGAGTTCCTCCATTTTCACAAGCTCAAAAGTAATTAGACAATTGACTGATAGGCAGTTTCATGGCCAGGTGTGACCTGCTTCCTGCTTATTTCATGACAAATTAAAGAGATGCTTAGACAACTCAGAAGATTTATTTTGTTGCTGTCTGTAGTCGGTTGTTTCCCCAGATAAACAACAGCGCTCACACAATAGTCCACTATGTCATTGAAACACAAGAGGAAAGGTGTGTCTCATGAAAGAAACCTGAGCTGCTTATCACATGGTGAGAAAATTACTGCTACATAATCCTGGGAAGGGAAGAAGTACATCTGTATCCAGGGCTGGAACACAGGCACACTTTTTAACCAAAATCTTTTGAACAAATGTCCCCTGGGTCCCCAAGACAATATATGCATAGAAGTTGGATGTATAGGAGGAACATGATTAAAAAAAAAACACAAAAAAAAACAATGTTGTGGTAGAGATTGTAGACTTGTGCTGCTGTAATCATAAAGACTGTCCTGTGCTCATCCCAGGACTGTTATTCACAATATGTTCATACATTCTTTCAACACACTTAGTACTGTTTGACTTTATAGCATACAGTTGTGGAAGAATAATGACTCATAATTACACTATCCAGACCTTGAGTCTACATACGGATTTCTCTAAAGCTGCTTTGTGACAATGTCTATTGTTCACAGCGCAATACAAATAAAACAGAATTGATTGAATGACAAAACTTTAAGCCTGTACTTGCACTGGATTTTGAACACCACGCCCCCTGTTCCGCCCACAATCAATTCTGACCATGGAAATGGCTTATATCCAACCAAATTAGCAATGCACTGGCGTTATGTCACTAGGTTACTCTTGTGCCTGTAAAACAAATTAAAGCCCTTGAGGTTATCCATTAGGTTGGGAGTGTGCGTGCAAAGGTTTTGAATTAAGGTTATTTTTAGGCATTCATGTTTTTAAGGCAAGTATTTGTCATTATTTATATCTTGTCCTCCATGTTAACTGCTTATTATCAGATCCACCTCTTAATGAGATAATTGGCTTCGGCTCTAGCTGGGATAATAATAGTATGTGAAACAGCTGGAAAGAGTTCACAGAGTTCTAGTTAGTTTGTTTTGTGGGATTTAGTGAATAATGTGTAAATTACAGATTTATATATAATGCCGTGTAATTGAATAGTGACTTAATTGACTTCAAACATGATTTGGCACTGCTGATATTACACCAGTTTTTGCTCTTTTTCTATAGTCAAAGTATTATAAATGTATGGATGACGGAGCTGATCCCTGGAGTGATGTTGCAGTTTACCAGCACCAAGTAGGCGCCCAGCTTCCCAAAACAAGCATCATATCACTCGCCATCACTATCAAACAGCAGAACAAACACATCTTTAAAAGCTCTGTCTAAACGTGTAGATGATATTAACACCATGATGCTTTTTGTTTCTCGAGTTATTGATATGGGTCATGTCTGGGACAAAGCTAAAGGACTTTCTAACATGTTTTAATTCATTCATGTTCACACCTTATGGTCGTGCTGTGCATGCAACTACCTGTACACAGCAGACTGGAAGCCTGACCACAGGAATGCACAGCCAGACAGTAATGTGGGTAAACACGAGCAGCTCTTTTCATTGTTTTAGGAAGCTGAACACTTGAAAGAAAAGAGGAACAAGCAGAGGCAGAGATGGTGGCTTTTCAATTGAGTTTACAATTATATTCATGTACTTAATGTGTTAAAGAGCTGTTGTACCTGTTTTTATTTCCCCGGTCGTTAACGTCACCTTCTTCTATGAACGCTGTTATTGGACACACCCAGCTCTATGGGGGAGAAGAGTGCGTCTCTGCTCAGCAGCCAAGGTGCTATAGGCCTCTGTGCAGAATGAAAACCACCAAGCAACACCTAGGAGTGTGTGTGTAAGCATATGCACGTTTGTGTGTGTGAGCCTGCTATCAGTTGCAACCTGAGCCAGGGAGACACGTGGAAGACGCCAGGATGAAACCGAATCTTTCACATTTAAGCAGCAGACAGAGGAGAGCAATAAAGCAAGTGAAGTGTGCAGTGAAGTGATGTTTCTATCAGCAGGAGAATTATTTTAAACCCCAAATCTGGAAGAGGATTTAACCTGTGAGGATGGAGTACATCCTGGATGATGTGCAGCAGAAGAGTATGAAAGTCGTTTAGGACACATCTGTCCTCCTCATGCTGATGTTACACTTGGTAAGTCAGATATACCTAGCTTCACTATGTAAAGTAGAGACCTTTATAATACATTTTATTATTTGTGGTACATTTTTTTCCAGAGTGTCTTACGATCCAAGCAATTAAAGGTCACTACTTGTTGGAAAAAACATTTAGCAAATAAAAATTCCTTAAATATTGGCAAATTCAGCTAGTGTTTCTCTTTATTGGATTGTTTTTATACAAATATAAGATTAGTAAGTCTATTTCTAGATATGTTTATTCAACTGTGTTATTCTATTGGCAGATAATTTTAATGTTAATTTCTAGAAAGAAGCAAAATTTCCTGACCATTATCAGCTTGAAAGTATATGAAAATATATCTATAAATAGGTTTAATGGTCTCATATTTGTTCATATTTAATTAATTATTTATTTATAATTAGAAATATTAGATAACTTTTCCTTTATTTAAGATATCTTCACTTGGTAAGATATCATTTTTGTAGTGTAATGGAAATTCACCATCATGCTTTTAACTGTAAATGGAAACCACTAGGCTTGTTCCCACTGGGAAGTCTTTTCGGTGGTGGTAGAGGACTTGCTCAAGGACTCTGGTAGTCCTGGGAAGACAAAGTCAGCTTTATTATCATTAAGTATATGGGTATCATTGCCGACTCTCAGCTCCAAGTTTTCCGGTTCGATCCTGAACTCGGGTTACTGTCTGTGTGGTTTTGCATGCTTGCCCGCTTGGGTTTCCTCTGGATTCTCCGGTTTCCTCCCAGCTTCCAAAAAATGCAGGTAGGCAGATTGGCTATGCTAAATGTCACCAAGGTCCAATTAGTTGTAGTGAGCTTTTTAGTGACAAATACTTTTTCTTTGTAGTGAGTTAAAACGTAAAGAGTAAATACAATGAAACACACTGCAGAGTTACATTGTACCCAACAGTTTAAAATGGTGGTGCGACAGTCTGGTGCAAAAGTGATGTTCAGGTGTAAAGCTAATACCACAAACACAAATATTAAACTCACAACATTCTGATTATCACTTCAGAGTCATAACCACTGAGACGCTGTTATTATTCTACTGCTATTTTACTGTCAGTCGTGTCTGCTATTATCCAAACTGACTTTTGACAACTTAATAGGGAACAAATTGATTGGCATCAATGTCACACGCTATGTTTAATTCCTCATTAGACCTAAGCAAAGACTTAAGTTAAACTAAACCAGGTTCAGAAAGATGTTTCTCCTCAAACAGGCCTGTATATGAAAGATGTCATGGTTCCTTTCGCTGCAGGCATTTAATAGTGCGTTAGCTCACATCTGGTCATCACCACAACCCTGGTTTTAGAAATGGTATATTGTGTATATTGTTTGCTTGAAGAGATGGCAAACTAGTGTATGCATATTCCTGAAAGGGTGCTGCACATGCTGTTTTGTAATTCTGTCTGTGCAAATCCACAAATACCTTCACGCCAAGAGATTTAGTGCTTTTGTTGTTTGCCTAGAGTTGTGTAATGGCATAATATCTGTAATAGTTTCCATAGAGATTCTTTGTGTATAGTGAAAAATTGTCTATCAGAGGTACGCAGTGCAGCTCTTGGACAGCAGTTCAGGCCCGTTCCTAAAATACAATGGAGTAGGAAATGGTGGGCTTCCTTAGACCCTGAACCCTACAGGAAACCGCGAAATGTTCCGGCATCCTCTGTCAGGGTTTAAACACGTACGGATGTATCAGTCAGTGCAAATTCAAGATGTCAAGTGAAGTCAACTTTTATTGCCATCCATCCAAGTGTACAGTGAGCCAAAACAATGTACAGGAACAATAAAAATGGTGCAACATACTAAATATATATTGCACAATATACTGCGAAATTAGCATCAGTGATATATATACAGTGGGGTCCAAACGTCTGAGACCACACTGAAATAAATTTATCTTAAATTTCTAAATAAACAGAAGGTTTTAGAATTTTTAAATATTTAAAACAAAGAAAGTAAATGTTCAATATCTTGAATATTTAATATTCAAGATTCTGACTAATGTAAGCAAATGTGTGATATTGAGCATGTTAACTGCTTTGTACAAAAGGTCAGATTTTCCTCATGTCTAATCTCTTCTGTCGAAGCGTGTGATCAGACGACACTCGGATGGATTTGATCTAAATTGGGTCATAAGGGTTTTTTGTGAACTTGGAGTCCATGCCAGCTCGAGTGCACACTGTCATTAAAGCAAAGAGGGGACGTACCAAATACTAAGAAACTCTGAAATTCATGCAGATATGAAAAGATTCCACTTTTCACTCAAGTTGTTGTCAGTATTATAATTTGTAATGGAAATTGTTGAATTAAATTAGAAAAGAATGCAAAATAGAAGCATTTTCACTAGCGCTCTCAGACTTTTGGACCCCGCTGTATATTTATCAGAATATGTCAGTATATGGATTTTTTCAATGTATTTACACACTTATAAATAACTGTAAAAGTCAAAGCATGTTATTTACATACTTTTCATCCTCATCAGAATATTCGGTGATGTGGATGGGGGCGGAGTCATCCTGGAAGAGACCACTCCCATCAGGATAGAAATGATGCATCATAGGATAAATATTTACTGACTTGCAGTGACACTTCTCTCTAATTGAAGCCAAAACATTACAGAAAAATAACCCCACCCCACCCCCTCACACACACACACCCACAATAAGAAAGCTTATGGTCTTAACTTTAATTAGTGTCAATCATCTCTATATGATGATATACATGCAATTATATAATTTTAGTGTTCTACTGTAAAATTACACATAATCATAAGCATTACAATAAACCAATACCTACCTAAAATGCATACATATTTGTATTATTCCTATGTATTATAGATGTTATACACTGTCAATATATTTACACATATAAATTATAGTATGAGAGATAGATGATCCTGCTATAATCCATGTATTGTCCCAAATATAAAAAAAAATAGCAATTATCTGAACATTTTAAAAGATATTTATAATGTCTTATCAAGACATCATGTAACTTAACTGTTATCAGTGTGATTTCTATTTCTGTTATAAATCTTATTTTTTGCATACTGTTATGTAGAATAAGATTAAATGGAGCCAGTACAATGCGTAGACAAAACATAATTCACACTAGCTATGCGGAACAACAGAGCAACATCAGACTGAGGCAGACAGTTTATGTAAATTGCATATGATGGAGACTGGCGTAAGTAGTAACATATGAATGTGGCTGCTTAGAAAGAATACACATAAGTACGTAAATGCAGTGTGGAGCATCGTAATTAGAAGCCTAGGGTTGACAGTGGCAGTATATAAAGAATGTACATAAATAAACGCCGAATCTGGAAAGATAGGCTTGTGACGCGTTTAAAGTGATGAATGAACAGTTATAGAGAAAAGTGATATGGCTTTGGCTGAGGTTTTTGTCAACAAGCATTTGTTATTACAGACTAGAAGATTATGAAAGAAAAAGACAAAGCACTTCTTCTAGTCTGTACACGTTTGTCACACAACGTTTTTTTTTTTTCCAGTTGACAACTGACAAGCATCTTTTGATGGCTGCTCACAATCAAATATTTAACGTGTCTTTGCAACTTGACTCTGAAAGCATTACACCTGCTCTGGGTCTAACCTGATCTCAGCCATAGGCTCGGCAGGGCCCGTTTACCGCATGGTGTTATATCCAGAGTGTATAGAGTAGATAAGCTACATCAGTGTTTCTCAAATGGGGGTACTCATAACCCTAGGGGTACTTGAAGCTACTACAATGGATACTCCATTGTATCCATAATTTAATGTAATAAGAACTAGTAATATGAATAAAAACTGATATAATAGGTAGAATTACTGAACACTGGAATCAGCTTTATACCTGAATGAATGTTGTTGTCATGGGGTTGAACATACTCACCATTGAGACACACTGCGACAAAAGCGAAATGGACAACTGGCTTAAAAACCTTATTCTCAGTACTACCACTGATTAAAACAGATTGAATATGTAGGAACTTCCATTAAACTAGTTGTTGCCTGTTTTTTTTTTTTTCTTCCAATGTTTATCTGTCCAGTTTGGGTGAACCTGTGTCCATGATAGCCTCAGATTCCTGTTCTTTGCTGACAGAAGTGGAACCTGATGTGCTCTTCTGCTGTTGTAGCTCATCCACCTCAAGGTTCAGCGTTCGGTGTTGTGCCTTCTGAGATGCTTTTCAACTCACCACAGTTGTAAAGAGTGCTTATTTGAGTTACTTATTGTAGCCTTCCTGTCAGCTTGAATCAGCCTGGCTTCTCCTCTGACCTCTGTGTATGTGTGTGTGTGTGTGTGTGTGTGTGTGTAAATCCCAGGAGATCAGCAGTTTCTGAAATACACAAACCAGCCTGTCTGGCACCAACATACCAGTTCCTGTATATGCTACTGTAGGAAATGATAACATATTAGAGCAAGTGCTTTGCGTGATTTGCCTTGGAGCCAGCGCTACTGTCAGAGGTACTGTTATTGAAAATGAATCAACACTTTTTATCCAATCAGAATCGAGTATTCACCAGCGCTGCTGTATAATAATAAATAAGCTGAGGGGGCAGGTGCCTTCTAAATGAAGTAGCTTTCATCATGGAAATGCTGCTTAGTTAGGGAACGTTTTTCTGACTGAAACACAATGATTGTATTGAGCCCAAATTTAAGCCTTTGAGGTTACCCAATTTGACACTGATTTCAGCTTGAGATGAAATCATATTTGAGTTGATGCTGTGACATGAAGCCACTGAATATGGACAGTCACATATCTCTAATAATGTCAGGCTTTAATAGTAAGCTGTAAATATCTTAAATATTGGTGATATACTACACCTGCACACTGTGGATGCATCCAAAACGGCAAACTACTAAAGAGCGCTGCACAATAGCACGCCATTATAGATTGTAAACGTAGCCTGTACCCTGTATGCATCTGGCATCAGTCACTGTGTCTGAAATTCCACACTTCTATGTACATAGTGTGCTGAAAGAGTACTCCAGAATGATTAGCATGTCCAAAGCTGTAGTAATTTATCTGGCCAAACTGTGCAAACCATAAAGCACTTCTGAAATCTCTTCACCCAGTTCCACGTCCCAAAGGCATTTTACAATATTAAGGCAATCTTAATAAAGAAAGCATCTGTTTATAACCCATTGTTACACTTTTCCTAGACTTCTAGGTTTTCCAGATTTTCTAATATACACAGTATATAAAACCCTACCAACCCTACCTTGCAGATCTCATTCTCATTAAGTGTGTATGAACTACAAGGTGCAGATGGAAAAACAGCATACCATGTATGGTTTAGTGCTCTTCATTTATCATATGAAAGTTTTGTTTTTGCATTATCAGAACATCTGATTTGTACTAACACTTCAGGTATTAACCTGAATGACTCCCTTATTTTAATGCATTTGTTTGTTTGATGACTCATAAGACCTGTAAGCTACTTCATGGAAGGAGTGGGATGACACTCCCTTCAGAAGAAGAAACTTGGCATGGAGTCATAAATCCTTGTGAAGTGTTAATAATATGTTTAATCTCTCAGAGGAGGGACAGACGAGAGCTGAAATATGCAGGATCAGTGGGAGAATAGATGGCACTTCCAGAGAATTGTGATGGCTATGACTTTATAATGGCTATTGAGACTGGTGCATGTTGACACACTCATGTTCGTGCACAGTAGCACACACACACACACACACACACACACACCTGCTCGTAATGGAGCCGGTGTCACAAACATGTATTTCTTTCCAGCTGTGAGCCCAGCTGTGTATTATGATAGGAGGCTATTTATTTGAACAGTGATCCTAAAACCCATTACTCACTTGGTGGCCCCCACCCTGTCCCATGATACACCTCTCCATGGGAACTCTCTTCTATCACAGAAATCATATGCTGAAATAAATACATAATGAAATACTATCTAAACTATAGGAGAGACTGTAAAACAGAATAACAATAATGCCCATGACGTAACTGGTGTATGTTTTGTCCAATAAAGAATCAAAACCAAGCAAGTCGACTTTAACAAGATAACAAAAACGTAGTCTGTTTTCCTGTTATGAACTTAAATGAATTATTTAGCTATCGTTAATGCCTTGGTTTACTGCCCGCTAACTAGCTAACATTATTCTGATATAGGCTTTGATGGATTTAGACTTTCTAGCTATCAGTCCATAGCAAAGTGTTGGTAGTTAACTCCAGCTAGCTAACTTTAGTCCATCTGAACAAATAATTTGGTCATGAATAGCAGACAGGGCTTATACTGCAAAAACAGACTCTTCCTTGTTTTTCGTTGTTCGTTTGTTTAGGAGTTGGTGAGGAGTCAGGTTTCTACTAGGGATGTAATAATCAGATGATTTGGATGGATGCACCAATTTAAAAGGGTACAATTGAAATGCATCAAGGCAAAAATCATAAATGGGTTATTATTGATTGTAATTTATGACAAATCAATTATTATCAAAAAAGGACAGACAACTGACATGTAAAAAAGTAATTAATACTTTTAAACTGATGTGTAAATAATTTAATAGGCTAGCAAGATGACTTGCGTGTAACTTAGATACTTTTTAAATAATCCTTTTCTATGTCATCATCATTTGAGAATTAACGGTAGACCCACCCCAGATTCTAAGCAAAGTTGCTACGATATCGACTGAAGACTACTAAACTTGAATCGCATCGTATCATACAAGATTCAGTGGTATCGTCAAATATCACATCATTGCCTTATGAATCAAAATCGCACTGTATCGTAGCAGATTCAGGCAAATATCATATCGTCAGAAAATAGTATCGTCAAATATCAGATCATTGCTTTAAGAATTGAAATCATGTCATATCATGTGGAAGGCTGAGGTTTGCCCCACCAGTTTGTGCAGTTTGCGAAACACATTAACAAACCAAAACACAACAGCAAATCCAAAAAAAACACATCAACTTATTGAACATCAAATGCTCCTGCTTATTGGACATGGTATTGGACATGATATAGGTAAGCCTAGTGAAAACAAGTTAATATAAAGTTACTTTGAGGTAATTCTTTCTTCCGAATAACCTGATTTTCTTTCGCATACTCATATTAACGCTGTGCAAAGTTGACAACGTATCTAATACATCATGTGAAAGCTCTTGATAAAAATAAGCAGGAATAAAAGCATCAGTATATTTCTGTACACATCCTGTACCTCTCTGTTTTCCACCGTTTCTCAGAGTGACATGTGCTATAGCCAATCAGCAATGAGGCTGTGATGTTGGACCTACCGTTTTTGTTTAGAGTTAATGTTGATGTGATTCCAGATATGCTGTTGTGTTTTTGGTTGTGAACATGTTTTGTGTTTACAGGCCTCCAGAGAAACCAGACTTTACCTTCAGATTTGCTGTTGTGTTTGCTGATTTGCTGTCGCATTTTGGTTTTGCTTTTGTGTTTTTGGCTGGTTAAGGTGTTTTGCCCTCGGGCTTCTTCAGTTCACCTGTATCAAAAACTTTCCCTATTTTTACATAAACATTAAAATCACTGATTTGATTGACGTTACACACAAGGTGCATTTGGATAACTCACTCAGGATGGCGCATGGAGGCCAACCAACATACAGCACAAATGAAAAACAGGCCAAACCGCATACTATCATTGTAAGTACATGGCTAGAGTGTGTAAAGTAACAGCTGATCTGAGTGACACACATCTCACTGGTGCTACCACGAACTCTAAACTCCGCCCCTTTCTGCAGGGAGAGATTCTCTAAAACCTAATGCTGCTTTTCTCATGAGTCAGATGTACAGTACTAAAGAATATTTCTGTTTTTAATTACATATTACAGGCTACGCCTATCTATCTATCTATCTATCTATCTATCTATCTATCTATCTAGGCATATATAGGCATATATAGGCCAAATTTCCTTTGGGATCAAAAGTTTTTATCTTACATTACCTTATCAGAATGGTGAGTAAATAGAACCTGGAGAAATGTGGTTTCCTAAATACAGAACTCCCCATAACCTTTGGGTGAAATATATTTTGCTGATCCTCCAACCGATGTCTTGTGACAGCATTAAGAAAACAGGTGAGTAGCACTGCACACATGATTTCTCTCTCATGCTTTCATAATATCCAATAACGAATCAGCATAATTAGCATTAAATAATGAACCTGCTCAGGTTTGTAACAGCAACAGTTTACAAGACATGTTTGTGCTTGTAGTGACTTGCTAAAATGCTTCTGTCTTTATTGTGAAAACTACAGAACACTGAGCAAGCTACTGAATATTAACAATATTGAATATTAATAAGTGAAATTAAAAACTTCCTGCCTGTTAGACTTTTCCATTGCGTGCCGCAGCATCCCAGTCCTGATCCACCAGCCTCAAACGGATGCCCTGTGAACCTTTCTGGCAAGTTTTCATATCTTTATTTGTATCTTTATTTGTATATATTTATTTGTCTGATTTTCAGACTGAAATCACCTGAGGTGTGTTTAATAGCCATCCTCAAATAATACAAAATATCAGGTTTAACATGTAACCCGGATTAATCCTGTTGTGTGTACAAAGCTAATGTTTTTTTTTTTTTTCCTGTTCATACTGTTATAAACGAACACATCTGTGTCACATGTGCAAAAAAAGTGATTTAGGTCACATTTGTGTTCACTGTGAATGTGGTTAAGTGACTCAACAAAACTGAGTCAGTCAGTCAGTCAGTTAGGATGAGATGAGCAGGATAAGTCTTGTATCAGATGTTTTGTGAGATTTGATGGTAAAAGTAAACTCCCGCCTACTAATCACCTCCACGCGCCCCCTCCCTCTCTCTCTCTCTCTCCCTCCCTCCCTCTCTCTCTCTCTCTGCTTGTCTTTCGTTATCCACTCCGCTCTCACGCTCCACAAAGTGTACATGGACTTACTGTTACTCAGAGACTAACCTGAACGTTGCCGCATGTGGGGTTTTGTGGTCATGGACGCGCGTAAACCTGACGCCTTTTTGACTCTCCGAGGATGGAGAAAGGAAAAGCAGAAAATAATTTGGGATTAGCTGGCACTGTTCACGTCTCTGACACAGGTTTGTACTCCGTCTTTCGTGCTAGTTTAAGCTACAGGTCACTCTACTGAAGTATGCGTAAACTGCGCGTAAAGGAAATCCTTATCCTGCGTTTTTACGCAAATCCATTACATTAAAAAAATCACACATTCCAGTGTTAATGAACGCTTACTCTGTTTAATTAACCCTTTTAAAGCTGTACCTTTCCTTGCCACTGCGGGGATACCAGCTCGAGTTTATCTTTTGTACATTTAGTGTTACCTGCAAAGGTAGAAGTGTACCTTTAAAGTACACTAAAAGCTCTAAAAGCTGCTCAGTGGTACAAGAGTGCTTCCTAATGATCCTTAAATCATGTTTCTGATGAACACGGCATGAGCATTACCATGTAAAAGCTACTGTACAATACTGTACAGCAACTAAAATGTAGTCTATTCTCAAACGTTTTGCAGCCAGGGATTATTAACTATAAAATACATTCCACAGACTGCCTCAGCACAGATTCTTTTTTTTTTTTTTAAATAAAAATAATCTTCTTATTTAAATATTATAATGTGCACAATTATTTTTGGTCTGTTTATCAGAGCCATGTTATCGACTGACAGAACACACTGCAGTCCATTACAGTATTTAGTTTTGAGCTATTTGAGAAATTTGGATTACACTCATGTAATTCAAGTGATCTGGCTGGCTAATAAACACGAAACTTCAATAATAAATATAATAATTTGATAACGGTGGGTTGAAATTTCCATCCCTTTAAATAAATAAATCACAGACCCCCTGGCTATGTGTCACAGACCCCACTTTAAGAATCACTGCTCTTTAACCTCTAATATACTCACTCTGATTGTGTGTATTATTGGTTAAATATGCTCTGACTGCTACGAATCGGTTTATTTCGTGCTAGTTAGTTTTAAATTTCCTTTTTTTTTAATCAAACTGTAGCCTACTCAGTTAGGTTGTGATATTCTTGCACAATTGCATGAGTTCATTCATCATCATTAAGTGTATAAAAATTATTTTCAGGCTCCTCCTTGTATAATCACTGAAACTTTTATTGTTAATAAACCCTTAAATAATAGGATATATTCTCACAGAATATGAACTGCCAGTCAAGCCATATGTGGTTTTGGGTTGCATGTAATAAGCCTACCGTGTGCATCCATCGCCTTTCTTTTTCATTTTGTGTACTGATCCACTTTCTTCGCTCGGTAGGGGTTTACCAATAACTGCATTCTTCACTTAAATCAGCTCAAGTGCTAAAGAGATTACAAGGTGAAAAGGAATGTTTCAATATAGCTGTGCTTTGTCTCCATTCATTCCTCCAGATTTAAGATGCGAACATTTAGACGGGTCAGAAGAGTCCAGGAACACATTATGATTGTGGCAGGTAGCTTGAAATGGCAACACTTTAATTTTATGTAAATGTTTGCACAGATACAATTGTACTTGACAAGTACAATTTGTCTATCTGTCTATTAACATTTCAACGAATGAAACTAAAAGGGAAAGTCTAAAACAAAACCTAACAGAATGAATCTATCAAGGTTTTAAAAGTGGTTAAAATTGGCACTGCTTTTCCATTAGATGTGTGTGCTCTCCGCCCAAGGCCACATTTGTAGCATTGCTCTTTAACGACGGTTAAATCCACTTCAAAAGGAAAAGACACACCTATGTCATCATGGACAGATTCCATCAATACCATTGTGTAGGCACAGGTGCATCAACACCTCCTACCACAGCGAGCTTCACAATTTTTTATGCCCAATATTTAGGTGTTTCTTACTGACTTTTTGACCAAAGTAGCAAAAGAAAAGGTTTATGATCAATATGACCATAACGGACAATGAGATAAAGTAGGACAACTCAACAGAATAACGGCACTTTCACATCACCCTTTCACTGTTTCTCACAATGGCTACAAATTAATGATGTGAATTATTCCACACATCAAAACACAAGTTATGTCATGAAGCCAACACTAGAGTGAAATGTACTGTGTGCCTCTTTGGTCATGATGTTGCTGTTGTTGTTATTGTTGTTGTTGTTGTTGTAACGTTCCACCATTTTCCATCAAATGTGTTATTAGTCTAAATGAAGTGACACAGTGGTTCATAACATAGACTAACTAATCAATAATGAAATTTGCCACCAACAATTTTTATTATCAAATTTTAGAAAAATTTGCAGTCCTATTTTATATGGTATCTGTTTGATACATAACACTATTGCTGTTGCATTACATTATGATGATAACAAGTCAAGTCCAGAGTTTCCCAATCTAATCCTCCATGACTCCATTTTTGCTCTGCCTCAGCTTTCCACACTGAATCACTGGTATAATTGCACAGGGGCTGAAACCCGGACGGGCTGCTTATAGATTGAGGAACCCAGAAAATTGACTTAAGCATGCGCGTAACCCGTCTCTGAATACACGTAACTTTCCCCACGTAAATACTGCTGTAACTTTTGGACTCCGAAGTTGCTGACTCTTGGAAGGTAGACTCCACAACGCTTGTCCAGAGGACCCTTACCAAAAAAGTACACATTAAAGTATACTACACATTTATCCAAGCATGTATCCTTACTACAAGGATACTAAAGTACAATAAGTGTCTATTTATGTTTACATTTAATAGGAGTCAATGGAAAGAACTATACTAGGTGTGCAGGTGATCTGTTAGTTTACCTTTAGATGTACTAGTAGTTATATGGTTATGAAATTATGGTACCTGTTTGATAGTTAACAATATTGCTGTTGTCATTGCGTTAAGTTTATTGACCAGCCCAGATTAGGATACAATCATGTCTAGGACAGTGTTTCCCAGTGCAATCCTCAACTACCCCTGGAATTTTTCTCTACCTCAGTTTTCAACACTGAATCATGATACATTTGCGTTGGGATCTCAAATTTATCTCGGTCTGTTTGTCTCTGAGGACTGGGTTGGGAGACACTGCTCCAGGCAGTTGATGAACGACCTTTGGAGACCCTTTCCTCTCCACTGTGTAGCTGAGCGCATGGCATGTTGGATGGCCTGAGTGCTGGTGAAAAATGGTCGGAAATGCCTTTCTCAGCAGGAAACCATAAACTGTGGCTCTAAATTTGGGAAAGTGACGACAGCATTTTGTAAAAGGAAGCACAGGAATTTCAAAACCACCCAGAACAGACAAATCAGATGTATTGTAGCTCATTGGACTGTGTCAATTTTACACTATATATTTTTAAATGTTACACAGCAGATTGAACAATAGATTGGATAATGCCAAGCTATAAACAATTAAAAATTAGTCACCTAAAGGTATATTAAAATCAAAAAAGCTGGTATCAAATACCAGGCTGTGGATTGTCCAACAGCGAGCGTAGTTGTTAAAAATGCCTTTTTTGTGGTTAAACTGCTTACAGTGTTTAAGCTAAATACAGGTTTACCGTGAGGCCTTTGTAAACTTTCATGTCTACTATTTTACACTAAAGATGACACGAGCCCATTGCAGTTAAAATGTACCTGCAGACGGCTATGATTAGCTTAGCGTCTTATTGCATGAACTGAAATGCAGGAGAATTTGGTGATTTTAATGGACCTCATGAATGATGAGTGTGGACAAAGCTCACAGATTTTGTTCGTCTGATCACAAGTATAAACGATCAGATGAGAAATGTTTGGTGTCTGAAATTGTTTAGCTTGTTTAGTTTTAAGGCTATGCAGCTCACAAGTAAGGGAAGTAGGGCTACCATTTTAGCACCGTGGAAAATGCATGCCTAAATCATCACACATTTGCACAAAACGAATTTGTTAAGTGATTTCAAACAGATCTCAAACGGAGACTGACTTTCTTTTTCATTTCTAATGACCGGACATGTGAACATTAGTGGCTGTGAGTGATTGCAGGATAAGGAAGTTAGGGTGTAGGTACTGTTCTATGCATTTTTTAGGAGTAAGATACCAGTTATGGGGTGAGACTTTCCTGTATTTTCAGAATACTGTAGCAAGCTGTGATGTCTAGGAGCTTAGACTCAACCAGACACGTTGAGAGTTGACGGTTTATCCACATTTACTACAACTATAGTAATGTATAATTGAACAAAGGTACACTTAGTGTCTGTATTAATTTATATTTGCCTGTTTAAGAGTCATTAAAAAGGACTACACTAGGGCGCAGTTAACCTATGAGTTAACTTTCAGAGATACGATTCTGAAATTTTCTGAATATATTAAATATTTGGGTCTTTACTTTTTTAACCTCTTATAGTTACATTTAAAGTTTTGAAACATCCAAGAGACAAGTTAGTTCCTATTATCACTTATGTCATAGCAGCTATAACATTTATATTTACATTTACATTTATGGCATTTGGCAGACGCCCTTATCCAGAGCGACTTACAGAAGTGCTTTGAAGTCTCTATTAATAAATACATCCTGATACTGGTTCACTAGGTCAGGGACTAAGAATACTATCAGCTGAAAAACTCTGCTGGGGAGGTAATACAGTAAGAAAAGCATACAGACAGCAAAATTTTTTTTTATTAAAGTGCTCATTTAAGTACTTCCAGACGAGATAAGTCTTTAGACATTGTTTGAAGAGTGCCAGTGACTCAGCTGTTCGGACATCTATGGGAAGTTCATTCCAACTCTTGGGTGCCAGAACAGAGAAGAGTTTTAATGCATGCCTTCCTTGTACACTGAGAGATGGTGGGACCAGTCGAGTGGTGCTAGAGGATCGGAGGGAGCGTGGTGCCGTGCAGGGTGTGATAATGCTTTGAGATAAGTGGGTGCTGGTCCATTTTTTGGCTTTGTAGGCAACCATCATTGTATTAAATCTGATGCAGGCAGCTACAGGAATCCAGCGCAGGGAGCGTAGCAATGGGGTGGTGTGGGAGAGCTTAGGAAGGTTGAAAACCAGTCATGCAGCTGCATTCTGGATCAGCTGCAGAGGTCGAATGACACTCAGGGGCAGACCTGAAAGGAGCGAGTTGCAGTAGTCCAGTCTCGAAATGACAAGGGACTGAGCAAGCGCATGAGCGGCCTGTGTGGATAGAAATGGACGAATCCTTCTGATGTTGTAAAGGAGAAATCGACATGAGCATGTCCGATGAGAGATGTGAGAGGAAAAGGACAGTTGATTGTCCATGGTTACCCCAAGGTTGCACACAATGAGATCAGAAAGTTGTGCAGGGAGATCACAAGATCCTGACATGGGGATGAATCACCTGAGATGAACAGCATTTCAGTTCTGCTGAGTTTCAGTTTAAGTTTCAGCTATAACATCATTCCCTGAATGGTTTTCTCTCATTTGAATGTAATAAGCCATAAACATGTTAACAGCTTGTCATGTTACAAAGCACAAAGTCCTCTTGTAGACCTTACTGACTGTTACAATGAGCTGACATAGGAGACTCCTTCCATAAATGTTAAGTAAACTCTCCATACAGAAAGTTTGTCATTTTTCTTTGCTAAATATCAACACATTCTTAAAATCCATTTATTATTAGCTTTAATTTCTTTGGACTGTCTGTCGTATGAGTCCCTGTGAATGAGCTGTTACTATAGAAACAATAACGTATTAGAGTATTAACCTTATCGTTTGAGTATAAGATTATATTAGTATAAAATGAATCAACACCTTCTAACCAATCAGAATCGATAATTCAACAGTGCTGTGGTATACATAATGTAGTACACTTTAAAATACACTGAAGAATATTATATAATCAGATGAAGTAGTGTGTGTTGGTGTTTTGGACATTTTTGACTTGAAGGGACAGAAATCTTAGACACTTGGTGAGTAACGCTGTCGTTATGAATCCTCCACCGCTCACTTGTAGTGCTTCCTTCACTCCGGCACACCTGATTCGGCTTCGCAGACATTTTATGAGTTGAGTCATGTGATTGAGTGTGGGTGAGGAATGTATTCGGATAAATGGTGCTCAGTTGAACGTCATACTTCACTGCGTCAGTATATTCGAAGAATGAGCTTTCCATATGGGACCACATACACACACACACACACACATTGCTGTTCAGCAGTCTTAATTTCTTTTTGGTTTTATTTCATAATGATGTCAAGTGTACACGTCTTAGTAAGGTGTTGGGCCACCACAAACTGGGAGAACAGCTTCCATGCACCTTGGCACAGATTCTACAAGTGTCTGGAACTCTACTGGAACAATGAACAGCATTCTTCTTCCCTCAGTTGGTGTTTTGATGGTGATGATGATGATGATGATGATGGTGGTGGAGAGCACTGTCTAACACATCACTCCGAAATCTCCGGTCTGGCAAGATGTGGTGACTGTGAAGGCCATAACATATGATTTACATCATTTTCATCCTCATTAAACAATTCAGTGAGCCCTTGTGCCCTGTGCATGGGGGCGGAGTCATCCTGGAAGAGACCACTCCCAACAGGGAAGAACTGTTTCATTATAGGATAAAGGAGCTCAGTCAGAAAAACTTCGGATTGATTTGTAGTGACTCGTCCCTCTAAGGGGACAAGTGGAGCCAAACCATGCAAGCAAAAATAAATAAATGCCCCCTAACTTATAACAAAGCCACTGCTCTTTCCTTTAATTTGTCACTCGTGTGTAAATTAACGATTATCACTGTAAGAAATAATAAGATGAAAATATTCAATCCGCGCTCAGTCTCATCGTGTGATTCGTTTCACACATGGTCTCAGTTAACCTTTTAAATTCTCAGATTACATTCATATCTTATTATTTCCATTTTAGTTACTGTATAATTCAGTAGTTATTGAGTAATATGTTTTATAACACAGTGCTGTTGAATTCTCAAATCTGATTGATCAGAAGGTATTGATTAATATTCAATAGTACAGCTATGACAGAGTAGCTCTGTCTGCAAGGCAAATCACAGTCTTATATTCATACGCTCGTTCTAATACATTATCGTTTCTATAGTAACACCTTACACAGTGATTTGTATGGCAGATACGCCATATGATATAAGCCACTGTAACGGTCCATGGGAAAGTGTTCAGGCTCTAAAATGACTGTTTATAGCTGCTGTTTATGATATAAGCAATAACAGGAACTAACTTGTTTCATGGACATTCCACAGCACTAAATGCAACTATAAATGGATTAAATGTACGACCTAATTTTTAATAGTCAATAAATTGTTAGTGTTTGCAAATTGATGAGGTATAAGAGGAATAAAACACTTTGCTTTTATTGGAAAATAATCCATTTCAGAGTGGTAACAGTATATTGGGCCGCATTTCCTATAATAGCAATGTTTCCCCCACGTGTTTCTACCTAAACAATGGTGTCTGTTCCATTGTTCATGTCAACCAGCAGCAGTAATGTTAGCTACCTAGATTTCTTTAATATAGCTAGCTAATTAAAATTGTAAGAGCAGTTTCACATCCATCCTTGGTGTGTTTTCTGGTCTTGGTGCGGAGAACAAAACCCCCGGTCTGAGATCGGGAAGAGAACCCTCGTGCGATTCGATTACAGTGAGAGCTCTGATTGAAACCAACTACAGGAAAAGAACCCAACTGTGTACTGCTGTGTAGTATGGGTTACTTTTTTTGATATACAAGCTGACTATAAGGTTTGTTGACTTGTCATTATCATATTTCTGACTAATAAGTGGAAAACGTTTTGCAAGGATGTTTCCATCCTCACTACTCCCACACACACCTTCAACCAGGGATTTTTTTTTTCTCTCTTGTCTGTTTAGTCACATGGGACCAAGTGAAAAAACAAATGTATTCATTTCACTCTGATTCAGTCTGAACCAACAGGTTTGAAAGCGTCGTAAAATGGATCAATAGGCTGCTCTTCTGCGTTCCTGTGTATAGCATAACATTCACAGCTTTTTTTTTTGTTTGTTTGTTTTTGTCTCAGATTACGTCATGATTTCTAGAACTCCCTACTAAGAATTTACCTCTGGCTATTAGCTAACATTACAGCAAATACGCTTATGTTGGTTACTTTAAACATGGGTTCTGTGTATTCATATACACATTTCATATTCTCTATTTTTTATCATTAATTTATTATTTCATAGTCCAGAGTTTTATGAGCATGGTTTATCATGCCTGGACATTAATAATAGAAACACTTAGAGCACTGTTGGTATAATTTTACAAACGATTAAGAATATTATTAAGAGAGGTCATTATTAAAATTACTGAAATTAAAAATATATAATGCATAGTAGATTATATTAGAGTAATTCTTATTATTGTGTTAATGTTTCTTTGATAGTTGTTTTTCAGTGGTTTATATGTCTGTGGTGATGTGTGTGTGTGTGTGTGTGTGTGTGTGTGTGTGTGTGTGTGTGTGTGTGTGTGTGTGTGTGTGTGTGTGTGTGTGTGTGTGTGTGAAACTGAGCAAGAGAGTGCCTGAGGCTTTCAAACAGATAGATATTCCACCACAAGTGCTTAGTCATGCACAGAGGTGACACTTGTTCAGACTCTTTACAATCATGAAGTCATGAACTTCAGACGCGCTTATTCATTTGATCATATTAACACTTTCTGAAACGTGTTTTTTCCACATACATTGAGACATTAAACTTGTGATGAACACACGTCTACTGACACAAAACAGCTCATGCATGGAGAGTGTCATACATTATGTAAGGGGTGAAAGATGATGGGGTGAGCTCTTACAGGAAAATAATCAACGATGGAGTTAATACCCTGAAGTTGATTATTTTCCATTAGCAGCACATCTCAAAGTATTTTATGCCTCTTATAGCACAGCAGTTTGCAAACGGTTATGTTTGTTATTAATTAAAGAAAAACACATCACATTTTTTATCCGGTTATAGTTACAGTTAATGTTGTCTGTGAACGTCTGCGAAGCAAACGTATTCCTTGTAACGTGTAGACTTAGGACAACGGAGTTGGGGATCCAAACGCAAGGCTTTATTCCAATCGTGGTCAAAACAGGCAGGGTCGAGCACCAGCAAACAGTATAATCTGAGGTAAAGGCAAAAGAGTAATCCAAAACACAGGCAATGGTCAGGGCAGGCGGCAAACAATCAAAAACAGGGAAAACAGTCCAAGGGTCCAA
>CM040979.1:24171653-24211653 GCA_022985145.1 Pangasius djambal
ATCTTTGGGCAATCCTCCAGGAGGCTTGGAGTAATATATCAAGTCAATGTTTGAATAAACTGACTGCTCGGATGCCTAGTGTTGTCCCTTATTATCAATGCAAAATGGTCACTAACTAAAGAGGATTTATGCTGATATTGCCCAAAAACCCTATTTTGTTCA
The DNA here is from genome assembly GCA_022985145.1 of Pangasius djambal. NCBI lineage: Eukaryota > Metazoa > Chordata > Actinopteri > Siluriformes > Pangasiidae > Pangasius > Pangasius djambal. The sequence continues at coordinate 24,171,816 of CM040979.1, forward strand.
GGCGTTTCCAAACTTTTGGAGGGCAGTGTATATAATTCAAAATATACAAAATTCATACTCAGCTACTTTTGTTAACTTCCACGCTCCGTATTTTTTTTCCTTTTGCTTTAATGTCGTCTTATTACTGTTACACTTGTATTAAAGCAAAGTGCTGGTGCAGTGCTAAACATGGTTTTCTGCAGAAGTATAGAATAGTTATTACTGCCCCCTGCTGGTAATTCACAAGGGATTTAGGTGATTGAGGTTAAAAGAAAATCAATCTATTTCCACGTACCTGTGTGAATACATTACAGTATCGACAGTCTGTGTTATCTAAGAGTATAAAAAATGAAGAATTGTACAGCCAAGCTATGTCAGGAGGTTTTGTTTTATTTCTCTGTATTAGGTGGTGGAGTTTGATGTGCGTTACTCCTTGTCTCAGATGGCCTCCTGCTCCTCTCACTACTCCGACCTGTGGGTTCTTCTCCTCTGTGCACTCAAGGTAAGAACACAAACACATAATACCATGCCTCGCTTACAGTCCTGGAGTTTTGCTGCACTGCAGAGTGAATAATTTTACCCACACACCCCTCTAATGCGGCCATTTCAGCATAGAAATGTCTTCATAATTAAGTAATGAGCATGTTAGAGAGGCTAAAAATAAAGTGTGCTGTGTAAATGATCCCTCTCGGCGGTAGAAGGATATGCGTACTCCTGGACAGTCTGGGGAATTATTCCAGTGTAATACTTGCATAATATTTGAGACTGCATAATTAATTATATTAATTATATTGTTATTAATTATATTTAGCTCACTGGATGAAAAAATTGCATATTTTTTCATTCCAAACAATTTCTATCTATCTATATATCTATCAGTGGAGACTGTAAGACTGAGGGCCGGTGATTTCAGCGATTTCGTGCTAGCTCATTTATACCAGCCGCCCATGGGCCACGCTTTATTAAAAAGAATTCTGCCGCACTTTATTGAAAAACAGACATGGCATATAACACAATTTCGCCAAGAAACTCAGTGAATAGAAACAGAAAGGAGAAATTACGATGTCCACAACACCACAGTGCAAAATTTAAGGTTGCTATGTTTATATTTAACATTTCTGACCAAGGAGTGATCTTATTAACAGTTATAAAAGTGATAAATGTGGAGGTCTTTATGGCTTATTATATACAGTGTGAAAGCACTGTGTTGCTGATTCATGTTTGGGCACCGTGTGTTTAGATTCAGAGCGAAATCTCTGCTGGGTTTGAAGAATAATAAAAGCAGACACAGTGTCATGGAGTGGGAGTTTCAGGATTATTGCGGTGAGACCACGGCTGTGCTACATGACCATCTAAGTGAAAAGATACTAAAGATGGGTTGTATATTCACACAAGTCAAGCTGTATAAAAAAATACAAGATTTACGGTTTAGGGTTAGATGTGAGTTACTGTTTCATATGAAACTGAACAAAATCCAATCACGTTGCCTTCATTTCTTTGAATCTGTATCGATATCATATGAGATCAGGTTAGTAGTAACTACCTAAGGTCGATGGAATGAACACTTCAGGCGGTGTTTAGGCTCAGTATTGGCTTTCATATAAATGTAACTATGTGTAACTATGTTCAGCTTTACTGCTATGAAGGGGCTGAGTTTTTGATAGTTTATAGCTGCTCTGTTGCTGACTAAAAAAGTCCTTCTACTCCTTACAATGGCAAAACAATGTCAACATTTTAGATGCTTCCAACGTTTTCGATATAGCTTTTAGCATAATATTTGTTTTCACATCACTGTAAGTGCAAGACAGTAACCAATAATCAGTAATCATCTGTCTATAGTATAGTGCTAGTCCCATTTGTATAAGGAGACGTTTACAAAGCATTCTTCAGTGTCAGTGCTTTGTAAGAGTCAATAAGTTTTCCGTCCAATAGGATGGACATTCTTCAGAACAGCACACTTTTTGGTTGGAACGCTTTTTGGATGCGCAGCACACTTTGTGGATGCCCAGAAACATGACAAGCTGCTTTGTTTTTGACTTGATACTTTTGACACAAATTTAATTCTGTATATTAACAGAATTAAAAACAAGAAAGTGAGGCTGGTGAGGGAACAACTGCTTATACAGCTGTTATGACATAACTGATAACAGGAATGAACTTGCTTCATGGATGATCCACAACATCATTGTAACTATAAATGGTTAAAAAGCACGATGTGTTGTGCATTAGTATATTTTAAAAATGTTGCTGTGGTATAAGAGGAATAAAACTCTTGCAATGCTGGACATGCTGTTATAAGAAAAACAGACAACTTTGGAGTGTTAACTGTACCTCTGCTTCACATCATCTGATTATTTTCCTATAATAGCTCCATTAATCCTTATTGAGCATGATAAATAATAACGCCATACTCCTGTTCTGTGCTGTAGGCCGGTCTGCTGGTGTATGGCACGTACCTAGCTGGACTGACCAGTAGCGTTAGCCTTCCTCCAGTCAACCAATCCCTGACCATCATGACCGCTGTGTATCTGGTCACTGCATCCACCGCTCTGTCCGTCCCTGTCTCTCTCTATCTGCACTCGTGGCCCAACCTGGTCTACAGCACGCTCTCTGGAACCATCTTCATCTGCACCACTGCCATTAACTGCCTTATATTTGTGCCCCAGGTGAGAAATGAGCAGCCATTTAACAAGGTATAAACAAGTTGGGACAGAAAATGTTCAATACTGAAAGGTCTCATTCTTCACCCATTACACAAAGTCAAACTTCTGCTTGCTCTAAACAACAAACTGAGACATCGTCAATCAATAAAGTGAGCTCAGGGTTTGGTGACTCAGCGTCCGTCGTCAGCGTAGAGAGGACATTGCTGATGTCAGCTCTTTCACAGAGTGCCTGTTGGCTGGTGTTACCGCGCTGGTGCTTTAGGAGATAATGCTTGACCTAGCTGATGATAAAGAAGCACCTGATCAATAAAATTTATTTAGAATTGTTGTCTGGATGCGTATACCACTCCTGATTCTTCAACTGGCTGCACTAATACAGTATATAATAATAATAATAATAATAATAATAATAATAGTACATTTTATTTATATAAAAAATAGATTTATTGCTTTACAGAGCAATGAAAAAACATATATATATATATATATATATATATATATACAGTACTGTGCAAAAATCTTAGGCAGCCTATTTTTTTTTAGTAAAAACTTTGTTATATAGATCTATCCACCTTTATCCACCTTTGTTATAGTCAGTACAAAAACATTTTAGATTTCCAAACATTAGTTTTCCAGCACAAAATTAAATGTTACAGAAAAATGTTTGTATGTCAGTAAAGAAATCAGCTTATTACATAAGAGACACTTTTCAGACAAAAAACATAATGAAGGCTGCTGGGTTTTGCTGCAAAAATAAGAAGCAAGTGTGACAGTCAAAATCTCCAGAAGAACTGCGGCTGCTTCTGCAAGATGCTCAGTAACAGTGTACCTAAACCAAATTGTACCTTTTTTTAAAGCAAAGGATCATCACACTAAATATTGACTTTGTTTCATTTATTACTGTTTACTGCTCTTTATAGTGTTTTTTATGTAGAACCATTTAATTTCATTATTTTTGAAGGCATCTTTGCTCTACAGCATTTCTTTGCATGTACCTAAGACTTTTGCACAGTACTGTATATGTACGTATGAATGTATATATATATGCCAATTATACACTGCTGCTGGGTTTTTATCTCTTTTTTGGTTTTCTTTGTAAATGGTACTATAGTTTACCTATGACTGGCATTTGAGTTAAATATACAATATACAAAATACTCAATTATTCCATCAAATACTTAAATCATTGTATTTAACAACTTGTTCATCATCTGCTCTCAAATAGTTTTATCTTTAGTGTTTAACGTAAAATTCTTTTCTGTGGTAATCACACACACACACACACACACACACACACACACACACACGTGCTACAGATGCCATCTGAGCCTATTGTTTGTGTATGAAATTAGTAGCTCAGACGATGCAGGAGTCAGAAGCAACTTGTGGATTTGTGTGATAATACTGTTCATCTGAGAGACGTCTTTAGTGCATCTATTGACACGACATGTCAGCATAAATGACTCAAACCATTCAGGTAGGATGAACTGCCCAATGCTCAAAAATCACATTACCCACACACTGCTGGGAATGAGTAAGCATAACTCACACACACTGCACTTAACCTCAAGGCCAGGGAGCAGCCAAATTTGTGGCAGATTAAAGTAGGACATGCAAGTGTGATTCACTGGAATTGACGGTAAGGAAGGGTCTGAATGATGAATCATGCACATCTGTAAAAAAAAAACAAAACAAAAAAAAACTCTAATCTCAATCTTAAAGAAATCCTTACAGAACGAAGAAATGTATGTGCAACCTCTTTTATTTAATAGAACTGTATGTCCGCTCTTCTTCCCCCAGTTGACCCAGTGGAGGCAGTTTGAAGAGGATGTGAACCCTCACCCCAGCCATATGGCCAAGTACTTCAGCAGCAAGAGCCTGCGCTCCAGCGAGAACGACATCTACTACCTGCTCGGGGAATATGACTCCATGAAGAGATTAATCAGTGAGGTACGGGCACGTCTCACATTGCTGACATACTGTATCACCATGCTCTGATATCACTTACAGCAGGGCAGCTCAGCCATTCACACTAAAACTACCCTAAAACTACACCTGGCTCTGATCTTCCTGATGGTTGTGTACGCAGTGATTAATACTAACACGCGAGTTGCTTTGTGGAGCAGCACAACTTCATGACTTACAGTGGACTCCTGACTACGGAAAGCTTGAAAAATAGAGGGTTCGGGGGTAAAAAAAACTGTTAGCATTCAAATGATGCAAATTACCTGCCTGTAATTAACACCTCCAAGGTTGCCAGAGTTTTTCTGCATCTCATATGCTTTGAATAGCGTCCAGATCAACACCTTAAAAGACAAACATTGTCTTTAAACCCCCCAAAAATGCAGACCGAAGAAGTAAATAGTGTTTGTTTTTTTTTGCTGTCAAATGAAATATGATGTAACATAAAAGCAAGAGACAATTTATAAATTAAAAACCTCTAATAGGAGTCTACTATATTTCTAATATCATGCCTCAGGAGGTGTCCTAGTTGTAATTATTACATTAATCACTGCAAAATTTGGTTTAATTTAACAACATGGTTTTCCCCCTCATTATTCAGCAGCTAATAAAATAGCACTTGATGCAGCACATCCTATTTATTATTTTGCATTTTATATTTTTGTCATGCTCAGACAGATACTCGCACACACAACTTAGAAACGAAACCGAGGTCATGAAGTTGTAATGTGGGTGGGGGACGTAGGCTATTTTGTTACTCACTATTTTAAGTTTAATGGTTATTATCTTATTAAGTTGTATTATTTATTATGGTTTTTGTTCATTTGATACACTCTCCTGGAAAAAACCTGCAAAACATGAAAGAACATCTCAGGAAATCATTTATCCACTAAAAAATTAAGTGGATAATTAAGACGTGTCTCCTCCAGTGTCCTCCATGCAGAAAAAATGTTTCGTGGACTTTAAAAGGATGATAATATTAATTAAATAGAGTCATATTTATGTATTTAATATTGACCGTTACAGTGGGATTTTTTATGTAGTTACAGCCCAAAACTTTCAAACAGTCAGAAAGTGGCTAATCCTGTGGTGGTTAATCCTGTTCTTCACATGAGCTGATGTTGTGCTCACGTCCGAGTTCAAAATCATGTATAAATGAGGCACTCTGTTTTACTCGAAATCCACCCCTATGTGGGTAACTCTCATATAAATTCTGAATCGTGGTTAATTCCTAGTGCTTAATTCTGGACTTAGCTCTGAATACGGCTCAATAGTAGTAATAAAACTTTGAGAGAAATGCAGTTGGACAGCACGGTGGCTTAGTGGTTAGCATTGTTGCCTCGCACCTCCAGGGTTGGGGGTTTGAATCTTGCCTTGGATGGACACATGCGGTTGTAAAGTAAGAGTGTGTTGTTACATCCGGTTCATTCACAAGAACAAACAAAAGATCAAGGGTTAATTCCAGATGTGGTACTTGCATCTGGAGTCTATTTTGTTGAGTTTGTCACTCAGCTTTTGGTGCAATTACTTTTGATTCCTTACTTTTGAAACAGGGAGACTGTTTAGTCAAAGTGTTGTCTTGTATAGTTAATCCAGTGTAAACACTTTAACCTCATACTCGTAACTTTATTCTAAATTCAGTGTGTTGGAGTACAGAGTGTAAACAACAAAAAACAATCCGCACGGTTTTTTATACACTGCACTGTATAGCAGATGAACACAATTTGAACAGACTGAATGTACTTTGGGATTGTCTTTGCACAGGTATGGCCTTTTTGTGATGCATAACGTGTAAGGCGATTACCCTGTGAGCTCTGAGATTAGTGGTTTTGTGAAGGCTCCTGTTGAGGATTCCAGAGCTGGGCGTGAGGAGCTGTAAGCCATGCGTCACTGAGCCATGTTTGAGGCCTAGCCCTTTTGTTTTACATTTCCCCAAGGCACCACTTTAAGACCTCATATCCTGTTAAAGCTTTCCCTGCCCCATTCAGTCACTTGCAGAGATCTTTATCAGTTAAGAGTGCTGTTGCTATTTGTAATGGCCCACATGATTATAGTGACCAGCCATTGTATATATGAAAGTTCTGTGGAAATTCGAGCTGATCTAGAAACAGATAACATTTTACACTCTTGGGAAAAAAAAGATTCCTCCTAGCACCCTAAAGAGTTCTTCACTTTAGCCCTCTAGGAAGGCCTGTAAGGTAAAACAGAGGGGTTTTCTTTTAGAAATGATTCCCAACAGAACCACTTTAGAAAGCTGGAACTGATAACCGCCTAAAGAGCGCTTGAAGAACAAACATGTTTTTTCTTGAGAGTGTATTTAGTGGGCTAGGTCAGCAATTTTACTCAGCAGAGTTGCTGTAAAAAAAAGTCACTTCAAAAAAGTCCCAAATTTTAGGACAAAATTTAACTTTAGAACCCTAAAGCGTTCTTATATTTGCCCCCCATTTGATTCTATATATGACCCAACAACAGAGGTTTCCCTTTCGAAAAAGGTTCTGAGTAGAAATCTAGAACCGTTCTAGTGACAAACCGTTACGTTTGTCACTTAATCATTCTTGAGGAGCTCTTCAAGGGGTTTCCCTTTTAGAAAAGACTCCAAGTTGATCCCTTTTATAAAGCTGGAAACATGAACCACCTGAAGAACCACTGGTGAACCCATTTTTTTCTAAGAGTGTAATTCATGGGCTAGATCAACAGTTTTACTCAGCGGAATTGCTGTTCACTTAAAAAAAAAAGTTCCACGTTCTTAGTAAACATGTTTAGGGGAACATGTTTAGGGAAAACCCTTAAAGGTTTAATGTACCACCTAACAACAGTTTGTCTTTTGGAAAAGCTTCCAAGTAGAAATCTAGAACTGTTAACGATCCAAAGTACCCTAAACAACCCATTTTCCTAAGAGTGTATCTAGCACTCTCCAGGATTCTTCAGTTCATCACTCTCGAAGAACTCGCAAAGATACTATGTAGAACCCTATAACAGAGGGTTTCGCTGTCAGAAAAACCGTCCATGTAGAATCCCTTTAAAATGCTAGAAATGTTAACTCTTTATCCAAAGAACCCATGAGGACCCTTTTTTAATGAGTGCATGTACTTCTTCTCAGATTTCTTTGTTCTCTGGTTGTCACTCTTGGGGAACTCTCAATGGCTCTATTTAGAATCCTACAGCAGAGGGTTTCCCTTTTAGAAAAGATTCCAAGTTGATCTCCTTTAGAAAGCTAGAACTGTTACCCATCTGAAGAACCCTTTTTTAGCGAGTAATATACAGGTTAGATCAGCAGTTTTTCTCAGCAGAATTGCTGTACACTAAATAAAGTCCCACAAATGTTACCTTTAGAACCCTAAAGTTTGAGTTTGGCGTCTGGGAAAATCTTCAGATGGTCTATGTGCTGCCCATTGACAGATTTTTTTTTTTTTTTTTTCAGAAAAGCTTCCAAGCAGAAAAACTAGAATCATTAACCAGCCAAAGTACTCTTAAGGAACCCTCCAGCATTCTTCAGTTTGTCACTGTGGGGGAATTCTTTAATGGTTTAATGTAGAACCCTACAGCAGAGGCATTCCCTTTCAGAAAGAAATCCATATAGAAACCTTTTAGAAGGCTAGAATCATCAGTTGTTAATCCAGAGAACCTCCAATGAACCAAGTGTACTGATCTGTGTATTTGAAAGAAGCTCTTTTCCCAACTGAACTGTGATTTTTGATCGTATGTGTTCTCCTAATGCCAGAAAGACGCAGTAATAAACAGCCTCCAGGAGCAAGTGAAGAATGCCAAGGACAAACTGCTGAAGCTGATGTCTGTGGGCCACCTGCAGGACGAAAGAGAAATGGACTCTTCCACCACCAACCTCAACTCCTCCTCCACCCAGACTACAGTGGTACCTCCCGAGCCTCCTGCTTCTCCGCTCCCGATGAGAGAGGTTACACCTCCTGCTGCTGTCTCTCCTCCACCATATGTGCCTCCTCCATCGGCTCCATCTTCACCTCCTTCACTCTCATCTTATGAAACGCCTCCTTCTTCGCAGCACAGAGAGTCCTCACCCTCTTTCTCGCCACACAGTCCAGATGGGGCTCCACAGAACTCCCAAGTCAGCCACTTGAAACTGGAAAATGCAGGTTTGACAAAAGAGTCTCAGCCCAAACTGAACTTTAAAAGCACATCTGTCAGCGCCAAACCTTCTGTAGTAACAAACATGCCTTTAGAGTCACCTGTTAACCTGATTACGTTGCATGATTCCACATCTCCGGCTTGGCCCGGTCCACCTCCAGATGCAGCAGGTTCAGTGGTAGAGTCCATTGTGCCTTCAGGGGTGGGTCGCCAGGGTTTTGTGAGCAGCGAACAGCTGGAGGAGATTCTGCACGACTTGAGTGTGGATGCCATAAGCAGCTCACTCAGATCTCCAAACGGAGTGCGGAGACCATCGAATCCTGTGCCTAAAATTTTCTCATCCCAGTCGGCTCTGCAGTTGTACTTACCCAGCATCTCACCATACATGATGCGAAAACGCCGACCTCCGTTCCACGCGTGCAGAAAAGGTCCTCCTCCATACTACTACCCAGGCTCAGCGCCCCCTGGCTGTAGGAGGGTACGTGAACTAAAACCAGCTTCCAGCACTTCTTTGACACACAAGGAATCCCATAATATGGAAAGTGAAGGAAACGAGGATGAGAAAGAGGATAGAAGCTCTAGGACATGGTGTGACTCAAATTCCCAATCACGATCAGGCAGGAGGAGATCGAGACGCACTCATCGAGACTGTTCTTCTGTAGGACAGCCCTCAGGTTCTTTAGCAGGGCTTGAGCAGACTGGAGCTGCCGATTCGTATGGATATTCAGACTCGGAGTCCAGCAGCTCAGAGGATTACTGCTACTACCACCGGCCGTACTGTGAAGCCTGCATGCGCAGTCCTTATGCCTCCAGCGACAGCAGCAGCTCAGAGACGTCCGACAGCGAGTACACGGAACTGGATCGCTCCTCACATCCTGTGGTCAATTTCAAAGAGGACCTCAAACCCACATTTGTTTGAATAGAGGGGGAGGAAAGAGACGTGGGGATCCAAAAGGATCAGCACTAAACACAAGCATATATATATATATATAAAGTAACTATAGTGAATTTCAGAAATAAATACACAGATTTTATGGCTGGAATGCTAGAATGCAAGTCCATGTAAAGTCTTTCATCAGATGGCCTGGGAAAACACTTCACATAGTGAAATTGATCTACTATATATAGTTCTGAAAACTACAGGCTGTATCTCAAACACAAGTAAAGTTACATAAGTAATGAAACACTTGGTAGCACGCTCTTATAAGAAAATAATCCACCATATGTTGGCCTGATGCTGATGTTGAAGTAGATACGTTTCCAGTAACAGCACACCCCGAAGTGTTTTATTCCTCTTAAACCACAGCAATTTGCCAGCACAATATTTTTTATTTTTTAATGAATGACACATCATTCTTTTTAACTGTTTATAGTTACACTTAACCTTTTAACTGTTCTTTCTTACGCTACAGCAGCTATAAAGCTCTTTTTTCCCTCTCGCTCGTGAAATTAATAAGCCAAAAAAAAAGCTTGTTTTCTTACCGGGAAACTGTAAAACACAAAGTCCTTGGTCCAGAAAACTTATTGACTGTTACAAAGCACCAGCACCGGGGACTCCTTCCATAAATGTTAAATAAACATCTCAGAAAAGAAAGCTTCACCATATCAATGATTCTACATTTTTATTTGTTTAATAACAACACTGTATATTATTAGACTTATGTAAATTATCCATCATACAAGCCCCTGTATATGAGTGAGTAACGATAACATATTAGAACGAACGCTGTATTATAAACCTTCTTCAGCCAGTTACTGTCAGAGCTGCTGTTATAGAACAGACTGACTGTTTTTACCGCAGTGTTTCTTAAACCAGTAGTTTAAAAAGTAAATAAATGCATTCGGATTTGGATTTCCAGAATTCAGCCACAGCAACATCAGACTGGTTTTCCCGGGCCACCACGCATTAACATACACATACAGTATACATGGAGACATTTTCAAACATTTTGGGCATAAAACAGTTATAGTGGGTTCATAAAATATTCATACCCTTTCAGTTTTTGCACATTTTATTGTGTTAGGGATTTAATTTCAAATGGATTCTATTTACTTGTTTGCCATTAAGCTACAAACATTAACCCGTAATGACAGAGTGAAAGGAAGTTTTTAGAAAGTTGGGAAATTTATTAAAAATCAAAAACTAAAACCTCTTATTTATGTAAGTATTCAGACCCTTGGCTAATGCACTCCGAATTAAACTCGGGTGCATCCTGCTTGCTTTGATTATCTTGTGACGTCTGGGACATGATCAAATGCAAAATGTAAAATGAAGGGGTCTGAATTTTTTTCTAAACCCTCTGCATATATTTTAAGGAACACTTTTAATGAGCTCTGATTAGTACCAAAGCACATATGAATCCTGAGCCATGTTTGAATAATCTATCCAAATTTAACACGCTTAAGATCTAATCTAGCATGTGACAAAATGACAGTCAACTTTCCAGTGTGACACAGAGTCGCTATTCTCTCTACAGCTGAACTGAAATTCTCTTGACTTTATCCGATTTAGGGCATATTGAATTAACAAAACCAAATGAGTGCTGCCAGCAATTTCCTCCAACTTCTCCGACTAATCCGACTTCTCTCCCTCTTCTCTACTCTGCTTTAGATCTTACCTGTGTTCAGTTTCATTTCCACAGTTTTGGCACCCAGAAATGTAAGAAAAATATAGAAAAACTGTGGTTTCATATATTACTGGGTTTCACTGCAACATATTTGCAATGTAACGATGATATTTATGTATACAGTAGATTACAGTATACATATACAGTATATTTGGGCTATTGCCATCTATTAGCTGAACAGGTCATGTCCACAAACAGTCACTGATTTATCACTTGCTAGTGTGAATGCAGGGTAATATCTATATGAACTCCATATATATATATATATATATATATACACACATATGTATGTATGTATGTATATGAAGTTGTAATTTAAACATTTCTCACAATTCTGCATTATGATTTATCTCCTGCTTTGCACTCTATACCCCGGAAATGATTCCGCTCCACTGATCACAAGCTATACCATCATTACCCACAGGGGCACAAAATGATGATACAGTGGTCCTCTTAGCCTCAAGTGTCATTAACGTAGCCGAGCTACAACAAGCTGATGCATAAAGGTAGAAAGAGCCAAGTGCAAAGCAAAACTGACAAAGAAAAAGGGCTTGTGTTTACATTTTATTTAATAAATTCTGACACCTTCATTTGTATGATATCTTTTACCCACAAGTACTGTACACAAAGTTACATTATTCTAATGAAATGCACTATGACTGAAGCAAGGCACATATTCTGAACTGCTTAGAGAATTTCCTATAGGTTGAAAAATACAATCAAAAGCTCTTTTCAGCCATTTTAGCTGTTACTCTCGTGTTATTTAACACATCTGTACACAGTCTTAATCTGTACTGCAGATGTGTCTTAATACCTCTCTTTAAAAAGAGACCGAGCAGAGGATAAAACGATAAAAACCACTTCGCTGGTATGTTTATTCATGTCATACAGTTTGTACAGTTTTAGACGTCTGAAAGGTCAAACTTTAAACTGTAACATTTGTTTTGCATTTCTATTTATTCCTCAGATTTGAATGTGTTTTTTTTTTTTTTTTTTTTGTAGATAGTGTTTGTGTTGTTAAGTAGATACAGTTTTGATTATTATTTATGTAATTTAACACTTTTTTTTTTTCTGGAAAAGATTGTTACCAGTGACTGCCTCAACTGCTGTTTTGCTGTGCTGGTTTACGTTAAACTGAATTGTTGCTTTCACACTTCAGAGTGTTTGCTTTTTTATATATATATTTGTGTGCTTTGTTACTGTGTGCTGTAGCTTTCCTTTTTTATTAATCCTAAGGCATAGGCACCAATTTATGAAATTCATTGTGGTGGCTCATAACAGGTGGCAGATTTGTGATGCTATACAATTTCATAAACTACAGGACATGTGCAAAATCAGATATTATTCTCCGAAGAAAAAAAGAGAGAGATTGGCCATTTATTTGGCCATAAATCAGTATTCCCACCACCCCCTCCCAAAAACAAAACTGATAAGAAATACTTGTGCATAAATCCATTATCTAGATTACTGATCTATTTTTGATCATTTATGTCTAGACAAAGTGCTCCATTAAGAGACCGTCTAATTACATTTTGATTATTGATAATACTGGATAATACTCCAATTTAAGGATTTGCAATTCATGACTGTCTTTCTGAAACACAAATTGTAGATTGTTACTAGTCATGAAGCATATTAGGGACATGGCCACTTTACTTCTGAGTCATAATTCCAGTTAAAGCTATCTTAAATATATTCCAGTAACATAATTTAGAATGTCTTGAAATACATTTTGACTTATTGAAATGTAAATGTAGACATCTTGAATTGTCGTTCTTATTAGTAAGATTGTAAGTACAGATATCTAGCCGTCATTCTGAACAGTCAAATTGCAGTTCAGTGCCGTCCATTTGCGACAAAAGAACCAGCGCTGTTGAACACTTCAGTCCTGTAGCAGCACGGCACTAAACTGGAGAACGAATATCACCTCAACTCCTGTCACTGGCTGAATCCCAAACCTCTCACCAACTCACTAAAAAAGTCAGAATTGTCAAAATAGTCAAAAAATGGCACATGCTACAGCTGATACAGCTCTGCCAGGATGTCTGAACCAGCAGTGGCTCCACTCTGAGGTTCTTCTGTATTGTCGAGTTCCTCACCCTATCATGGAAAGTAATCCCAGCAGCCATGTAGAAGAACTTCATTCCCACCTCCCGTAGTTAGAACAGTGGTCCTCAAACCGGTTCTCCCCAAACTTGTGCTAACGGTGCAGTTGTCCCTGGTTCTGTTTGAGATGTAATCAGTAAGGACACAGTGAATAGAGCATACATGTGTAAATACACGTAGAGGTGGAACTGAATCTGCATGTGTGAGCTTTTTGGCTATAAATAAGCTCTAGTACATAACTAATTGAAATTCAACACGCTGGATTGTGATGAAACAATTACCATGTCACATCTGTACACTAAAACATTTGAAATGCAGTATGTTCTTATTACTCAGCGTGTCTATTGCTTGTCTACGGTTATTGTAATTATGATGTCCTGGGTCTGTATAGCAGGGACAAAACAAACAAATCCATAGGCATCAAACACTTTGGAGAAGAAAGTGTATGATTACTGCTATATTTTCATGTTATCTTTAGTCCGTGAGGGTCTTCTTTTACATTTCTGAAGCTTCATACGAAGCTGCCTTAATCATCTCAGCCCAACGCGATGAATAATAAATAAATGAACATCCATCACATCTTCTTTCACGCTGTCACTTTTTCTCTCGCGCACTCTTCCTTTCTTCCTTGCTGAAGCTTCGAGTGAACTTTGCTTTGGAAATTTTGCATTGCATTGCAACAAATTATTAACAAATTACTGAGGACCACTAGTACTCGAGTTTGTGTATTGTATGTATACACGGTTACGGTCAGTAAGAACACGTCCCCCATTCTTCTCGTCAGGTTAACATTAAACATTTAATGTTGACCCGGCTTTGTCAGAGAGGTCGAAACACTTCCCACATTCTGGTTGTAAATTAAAAGGTCACATGATTTCTGCATTTCCTGGTGCTGCAGTTTAACCCATAAACAGGCAACACACTGTACATTAATTTCGTGTGTTACGAGACATGGTCAGTCGTCAACCATGCCAGAAAGCAATCATGGTTAAAAAAAAAAAAATAGTAGTAAGTAATTCTGCTTTAATAATTGTAATAATATTATTCTGTCCCCAAGGGCATCCTCAGAGTTGTAAGACAAAGACACTTAAAAATAAAATAAAATATAATAATAAAAAATCCTTACGCATGTTTTGAAACAAAACTGGAAAATAGAGCATCACAAATATTTTTTTTTCATTTGTAATTTTCATCAAAGAAATATTTACATATTTATATATTTAACATTTAAAAATTTTGAGAAATGTTTTCCTTAAAATGCCACCATCTTCTGGAAACCATACATAAATGTCCCAAATGTGTGTGTGTATACATATACAATAATTTATCAAATATATATACATATATATATATATGTGTGTGTGTGTGTGTGTGTGTGTGTGTGTGTGTATTTGATAAATTATTATTATAATTTTTTGTTATATGGTGCTAGAAGTTACAAAGCTGACCATTTTTAGACATAACATTATTATTATTCAGTAAATTTAATCTGTCTGCAAGTTATTGGACTAGAAAAAATATTAAATCACAGAATTTGTTGTAGTTATTAACAATAAAAAGGTGAGCAACATGTTTTCACACTTCATTTGCAACTTCTAAGGCCATGAGTTAAAAACAAAGGCAAAACAGCTTGTCAACTAGCAACAGTGCGGTTTAGTTACCAGCGCAACATACAACGCGGCTTTGGGATTGGTCTGCGGCTTGTCGTGGGTGGAATCCCATTGGTTATTCTTGCGATCAATCTTTCCGTTCGCGCCCGCCCACCACTCCTTTTGGCAACCGAGCCCTTCCAAACGTCAACTACGTCACTTGGAACTCCGGAGGCCGAGGTTAAGATTGGCAGATTACGCCATGTGTTCTGAGCACGCGCGCAACGCGATTGGTTAAGAGCGGCGCGCTGTGCGCCGCCTCGTTTGGGAGGGAAGTGGCGTCGGATTGGCTGGCTCGAGGCCTTCGTGCGCGTGCACCCTTTCCGATTCTGGTTGCTACGATTGTTACGTGCGGCCGTAGTGGCGTCTCAGGAGGTGCGTCGAGTGCGTAAGGCGAAAGAACGAGAGCGAGCGAAGAAAGCACAGAGCAACGGACGGGGAAGGAATTTAAAAAAAGAAAGACAGACAGAGAGAGAGAGAGAGAGACAGAGACAGAGACAGAGGATTTGGGGTTCTTGGAGTTTTTTTTGGGAGGATTTTTTTTAAATCTTGGGAAATTTTTTTAAAAGGAAAATAATCAGAGTGCATGGAGTTACGAGGAGCGGAAGGGCAGTGGTGGATATCACTGTTTAAATCCGCTGATTGGAAAAATCTCATTCGACTCGTTGGTTGAACGCGAAGGGAGCCGCCATGGCTGGAGCTGCTGGATCTCCACCTCAGTGTATGACAAAAATATGAAACATATCCTGCAATTATATTTAAAATAATTTTTTTTTAAAAAAAATCATTTTTTTAGAGGCTCTTGGGTGTACATTGTGTGTACAAAGACTATAAAAATACAAACAGAAAACACAAACAGGAGAACCGGTTTGTTCGAGGCCCTGTTTTCTGATTAATTACAATTTTACCTTGACAACAGAGTATTCAAGATTTTAGCTACGACCTTAGCTACAACACCACCAGATACAAGCAAGGAGACAGGAAATACAAGCACGAAGAAGAAGAAGAAGAAGAAAAACAAGGAGTTGTTCTGAAGAAAAAGCGTATTTTCTGGTGGGGGAAAAAAAAAGGCTCGTGTTCGTTTTCCTCTGCATCCCTTCCTCCATTTTCACACAGTAATCCTGCTGGGAGATTAAAAGTCGAGGCTCCAGGCGGATATTGTTCGCTCCCAGGCGGTGTTGAGGCAGGGCTGAGGCGGGGCTGAGGATTGGGAGCATGTCGGGGCGGCCCAGGACCACGTCCTTCGCGGAGAGCTGCAAACCCGTGGCTCAGCCTTCAGCCTTCGGCAGCATGAAAGTCAGCAGTGAGTATCTGTGTATCTGATGATCAGGGTGTGAGGGATGGAGAGCAGACACACACCTCACATCAACACACATCATTTCATTTCATTTCATGTCACCCAGCTTGATGAGGCAAAAACATACAACACACCAGCATGTCTAAAGCCTAGAGCTTGTTATCCAGTTCCCTTATTTCTTCTGTTATTATTAATATTATTAATAATAATGCACCTCTTTAAGCTCAGTAAGCCTTAAGGTAAAATATTGAAAAAGTGAAAGATCATTTTGACATAAAAATTTGTTTATTTCCTCAGTGACACTTCGCAGCACACTGGGTTAAGGCTGGGCGATATGATATGATATGATATGATGATATGATATGATATCGATATCGTGGTCAGTTGTGTCACAGTATGCTTTACTGAGATATCCAGGGTAGTGTGGATATTGCAGTATCTTTATTACACTTCTGAAATATTTACAGACCGACTAGAGGAGCTGTGACACTTCAGAAGACTCGGGTATAGAGCTGGACGATATGACGATATAATGCAGATGATTATGTCGCAGTGTGCTTTACTGAGATATCGTGGCTAACAGTTACAAACTGACTAGAAAGAGCCGTGACACTTCGGAGCACTCTGCGAAAAGACAATATAATATCGATGTTGTGATATTGTCACTTTTCTGAGATATCGTGGATATCTTTTTAAAGTTTTTGAAAACAATTACGCACTGACTAATAGAAGCTTTGAGTCTTCAGAGCCCTCTGGTTTAAGGCTGGGTGAGATGATGTATGATATCATGATAAATTATGATTGTATAATTATGACATCATGATAAATTATGTTGCAGTCTGCTTTACTGAGACTCTTTAGAGGACTATATGATGACACAATACCGATATATTGTATTGTGATGAATTATGTCGCAGTATGCTTTACTGAGATATTGTGAATATCTTTTAAAAATGTGTAACACGATATTATATCGTGACGATATAATATCGATATCGTGATAAGTTATGTCGCCTTTCTGAGATATCGCGGATATCCTTTTATTAAAGTTTTTAAAAACAACTGCATGATAAAGTATTTCGTCATGCAGGACTGTTGGTGCCAGCCGACTCCTGGAGTTCCAGCAGGAAGCTGCCCGGATCTTGTAATCTCGTTGAATACGTTTGATTCTGATGTTATCGCTGCTTGGATGTGCAGTGAAGTGTGTCTGAGTTTTGCTTTTGCTTCTGAACACCACCGCTGTGTGTTTTGAGAGCTAAAGACTAACGCAGTGCTCACGTGTTTCTGGAGATCTTGTATTTCTGAGCAGCTCACTTCCGGTATTAATTGATCACGTTTGATTCAGGATTGGATCAGGAGCAGAGATCTTTAGAAAGAACAGGCTTTGTCTGACGGCAGTTGGCATGATAACGTGATTATAATGTCTACTCTGCGCTTAAGTATACCTTCCTCAAGCCCGTAAATGAGCATTCTGCTTGATTTGGGTCCGATGCGAACGCTCCAGGAAGGTTTTTTTTTTTAAACGAGGATCTCACGTCAGTGCGTAGTCGAGATTTTGTTGTGATGTCACTGATCACATTTGACCCGAATGATCCTGCGGATCAGAGAAGGTTGGATTTGCGTTGGGACGTGTGTCTGAAGTGACGAATGCACTGCTACTGGCAATCCCATTTTATTCCGATGATGACTCTACTGGATTTGATTTTGACCTTTTCAGGAAGGTGATGTTTCCAGAAGTAGCCTGGGTGAAGAAATGGATCTAATTTGACTCCACTTGGCACTGTCTTGAAGTGCCGCTGTAACCTTTTCAACAGAGTTCACTAATTCAGCTTTTAATGTGTTCCTGGAGATCGTACTATTTCAGAAAGCTCAGACTTATCCGAAACTCCCGATGATCCCAAAGCCTGGACTCGGTTCCAGGATCTTTAAGTCCTTTAACTCTCACCTGTGATGAGCAAACTGAGAGTTCACTTCTAACCCAAACGTATCTGATGTCGATAATCTCCATTAGCTCGATTAGTGTTGGTGAGTTTGGGTAGAGACTTGGAGATCATTGCTATATGTTGTATTCTCCAACCTGATTGGTCAGGAGGTGGACAGTAGGCAAGCCACACGTGTGTGTGTGTGTGTGTGTGTGTGTGTGTGTGTGTGTTCATGCGGCTGAACGGATGAAAAACATGTCATCATTTAACAAAGAAAAACGTAGCAGCGTTGATGGTGAGGAGACGTTTATTTAAAAATTTCTGGAAGGAGTCTCCAGTGTCAGCACTTTGTAACAGTCAGAGGTAACGCTAGCAGGTAACTAGCTGTATGTTTTCTACGCTGTCTTATTAGCTTTAGGAGAAACTGAGAGAATGACTGATATAACGTACCTGATAACAGGAGCCCGTTTCGTAGACGTCCCAGAACGTTAAATGTAACTTTAAACAAACGTGTCATTCTTTAATACAAAAAAATGGAAACATTAGCAAATTGATAGTGTATGAGGAATGAAATACTTCAGTGCTGTTATTTGGGGGAAAGAAATGCTACGTCATTAGGTATAACAGTGCATTGTTTTTAAATCCACACTGTTTTGCAGTTATATGTCTGAAGTCAGGCCTCGTTATGAAACTGTAAGGTGTGTATTAGGCTACGTTTACACGACAACGATGTGGTCAAAAAACGGAAACGTGCGTTTTCAAAAAGTTTCACGTATACACGACAACGTTTTCAAAACGATTCGCGTTTACACATATCCGCGATAACGGCCAAAAATGCTGTATTCCATATGCGCTTGCCTTTACAATAGACACGTACTGCGCATGTCTACGTACCTAACACGTACTACGCACGCACATGACGTCACCGTTTTCAAAGATTCCCGTATTGGGTGTTTACACGGAGACGATAACGGCGGCGTTTTCAAAACCTTGCACTTTGAAACCCGTTTTCAAAAATATGTTTTTTTCAGTCCCCAAAACGCCGTTGTCGTGGAAACAGACAGGCAAAACGCGTAAAAAGTTTCCCGTTTTTGGCTGAAAACGTCGTGTAAACGGCCCCTCAGATTTCTGGTGAACATCAGAGATGGTATTGTGCCGTAATGGGTGTTGGAGCTCCTTGAAGCTGTTGACAAGTTTCGAAAGCAGCAGTCACACCTCTTAGCTTTTTGGCGTTTGTCACCTGGAAAGCGAGGTTTGTCAAATTTATTGTCTAATTTAGCACAAAGTGCCAGACGTTTCCTTCGAGATGTCATGCATCACTCCACCCAGGGATGATAAATGATGATCTCGCGACCTGTAGTACAGTACAACGCCAGGAATTTACTGTGAAGCGGCTTTAGAGCTGGGAATGTGCGCAGTACGCACGCACGCACGCACAATACACAAGCTATACAAAGGCTTTCAGTCGTCCAGCTCTTTCCATTCTGTGGTAATAATACCAGCTCAAGGTGAGTCTAGTTACCTGGAGACAGTATTAGAGATGACACATACTGCTCCTGAAACTCTGAGTATCAGCTCATCGTGATTCTCATCCGATATTTCTTTCTTTATAACCTACTAAAGATGATTTTTTTTTTTTTTTTTTTTTTGGATATTTTCACTTAAAAAAAAAATTACAGGAAGAAATATATAGCTGAAAACACAACTGCAAAAACTGCAGTTTTTTTATTAAAACTTTTTCACTTAATAGAATAAAATAAAAACAGCAAAATAATAAAATATAAAGTATCAATATAATAAAATTCTAACAAAATATAGAATCGTGTCTCTTTCTATTTGATCGAGACATTTCCATTTCCAAACAAATCTTCTCCAAATCCAGTTCCAACCTTTTCCATTTGTTACATGATCAGATTTTCTTTGTCCGTTTATTCTCTGATATCCGATCCACCATTTTATTTGATTATTTTTTTTCCTGAGTATTGTTATAGGTGCCATTTGTAGTTACTATTACTGAGTGAAATGAAATGAAGAGTTTGGAGGAAAGAAATGAACACAGTTCTCACTGTTATCCCTGACATCAGCGAAATGAGTTGCTATTTAGTTTCTGGCTCCTTTTTTCTCTTCCTTGTGTTGATGGAGAAGTTGAATTTTCCCGCTCTTCATTTAAGGCCTGCCGTCACCTGGGTAGTGTTTGCTTAATTCCGTGCTCTCTGGAGGAAATCCGTCTCGTCTTTAATACTCCCTGATCAGAACTCCATCGCTCTCGCTTACGTGATTCACGCGAGGAAGCGACTGCCTCGTGACTGGATTGCCATTTAGGAGTGATTTACGCGAGGCTCAGGGTGCAGGAGAGCAGATAACATGCCGAGGGATGCATCCGTTCTACAGCAGATTCATCACACTCGGAAGGCCGCTGCACGCAGGCTGCATTATTTATGGATGAAAAATGAGTATTATGGAAAACTTCTAATGGCTGCAGTGCTCTCTTACGGCCATGGCTCTCAAACTGAGGTCCACGGCCCAAAAAAAGCCCACTGTGTTACAGTGGTGGAAATCTGAACCCATCATTATCTCCGTTATAGTGTTTAGTGTCGAGTCGGGTATTAATCCAAACCTCAGTGCCTCAGAAACTCGCAATAAAAATAATAACAATCGCAGCAGTGTGTTCTGTTAGTTGAATTTTTTTCAGGAATCAGAATCTTTGTGATTCAGACAAGTAGTACAATAATATACACGTTTAAATAATGACTCCGATATTTGAATAGTTCATAAAAATAAAATTTTGTCCCTTCCATTTCCATTTTTTGCCTTCCCTTTCCTGTCCCTTTCCCATTCCCTTTCCCCTTCCTTTCCCATTCCCTTTCCCCTTCCTTTCCCTTCGTTTTTCCTTTGTGTTTCTATTTCCTTTCCTTTCCCTTTCTATTTCCCATTTCCTTTCCTTTCCAATGCCATTCCTTTCCCTCCGTTTTTCCTTTGTGTTTCTATTTCCTTTCCTTTTCATTTCCTTTACCTTTCCAGTTCCATTCCTTTCACTTCACTTTCCCTTTCCGTTTCATTTACCTTTCCTTTTCCAATTCCTTTCCATTTCATTTACCCTTCCTTTGCCCTTCTTTTCCCTTCCCTTTTCCGCTTCCATTCATTTTCATTTTCCATCCGTTCTCCATTCCCCTCCCCTCCTCTTCCCCCTTCCCCTTTCTTTCGAATGGATGAAAACGTATCGACTCTTTAGAAATCAGCTTACAGTCACACGGCTCTCAGTGAAACAGGACATGCTTCCTCATCCTGCGATTTAAATATCCAATCAGCTGAATATTTCTCTCTGGAGCGACTGCTTGATATTTTTCAGCGAAACGTGACGTACAGTTATCGTTCTTTTACCCCAGAAAGCGGTGTGTGTTTGTTCTGAATGACACGTACACACAGAAAGCTCTGCGCTGCTTTCTTTAATCAACTCTCTCTCTTCTGTCTGATTATATAAAAGAACCCTCTTTCTTTTGTAGCGTGGATTTGGGAGAGATGAAGGGTGTCCGCTTTCACCATGCACTATTATCTTCTGCCCGTGTGTGTGTGTGTGTGTGTGTGTGTGTGTGTGTGTGTGTGTGTGGGGCAGGATTCCCATCACTGTGGCCACTTGGTTTGTTCCACTTCACACACTTCCTGTTTCACCTCATGCGTTATAACAGGAAATATAATGAACGCATCCTGAAGGTGATGTAAAATGGCGTCACTGGGGTCAGTGTTTCTGATTGGCTCAGATGATTCCCCGGGCCGGTCATACGGCGCAGGCGTCCACAGCGTGAACAGCGTTTTCCCCGTCCTCCCCCGAGAGACTTACAGTCTGAACTATTCACTGTTTCTCACCAAACTCGGCGCTCGTCTGATCATTTTAATCCAGATACACACATCCATGATTTTCTCCTCACGCAGAAAAAAAAAAAAAAAAAGATGTTTGACTGCTGCTACTTGCTGTGTTTAGTCTCGGATCAAATGTATCAGTGACTTTCCCTCAGAAATTAAACACTTCTCAAGCCGCAGAACGAAAAGCAGATGCTGCGCGTATTGTTTTATTGTATTTTCAGATAGTTGCTGAAACTTTTTCACTTCCAGCGTCTCTTCTCTACTCCGGCGCCCCTTCGCCCGCTTGGACGCCCGTTTTGTGAACAGAACGTGATCACATGACCTCGTGACGCAAGCATCCGGCTCCGTACAAACTCGCCCCTCCTGCGGTCGTGTAAAAGATTTATTACAGACTTCCCCTGATAAACGAATCCAATCCGAATCCATCCTGTCATGTACAACCTCTCCTTAAATGTATATAGTGGCAATACGGAGAAGATTTTTTAAATTTTTGGGAAGAAGGAGCAGAGATCGTAGGCACCTCTGGCGAGTGTGTGTAGCTTGTACATTTAGCTCGCATTGCTAGTCTGCTAACAGAGCTAGTACTCAGCTAGCACATAGCGTAAATCAAACAGAAATACCTTTTTAAACCAAATTGGCGCGTATGAAACGAATAGTGGGCTGTATTTGGTTTTGGTTACTACAGTGTCTGGGCTGTACGCGCCCACAAGCGGCAAAAATAACGCAAACCGCATGCGTCACCAGCAGCGCACCGCTCTCTAGTGTGAGCAAAGGGTTAGATTTCTTCAACAAGAATGCGTTTGTTACGCAACTCCGTCTTACTCAATGTGGTCCTTGCAGGAAGATTAAAAGTCTAAGATTAAAAAATAAATGAAAAACATTTCTGTGACGTTTCGGTGAAGTGTATTCATGGCTTCTCAAAGTATGCTCGAAACGTAAAGACTCACAATTTAATGAGTTTAATTGTTTTAATCCTTTAATTATTCAATTTCAGTTTTTTTTTTTAAAAGTTGCGTCGGAATTCAGCCACAGTTGTACTGGACTGGTTTTCCCCAAACGCCCACACGTTTGTCCTGTTCATTTTTTTTTTTATTTTTTATGCTGATAATATAAAACCTGAGTACTGGCAGATGTTGATACTTTCATAATAGAGCTGGGGGATATGACGATGTAATATCCATACCGGGATAAATTATAGCACAGTATGCTTTCCTGAGATATCGTCATCTTTTTATTACATTAAAAATTTTTTCTTTAAATAATTACAAACTGGAAGCAGCTGGGCTGATGTTAATATTTTGTACTTAATCTTTTAAATTGTAAAATTTAAAAAAAAATTGCAAACTTTTCAGTGTTAAATTCTTTTGTATTTATTATTATAAATGAAAGTTAAAATTTTTACAAATTTTTTTTTCCCTCTGGAGATTTTCAGTGATGATTTGTTAAATAAAATTTTTTTTTACAAATAAAAATGCAAGTTTTTAAATGTAAAAAAAAAAAAGCATTAATTTTTGTAGACATCAAATAGCACATCATTGAACATGTAAAAAAAAAATCACTTCCACTCTGTTGCTGGGAAATTTGTTCTCAGACCTATACAACGTGTATCTTAGAAATATTTCTGAGTATCGTGGTGATTTTGGCCATATCACCCAGCCGTGTGTTGGGCGAAACATCCCAGGCGTAATGGTGCTGAGCTTAAAGAGAGCTTTAATTGTGCGTATTCACATGCAAGATTTATTTCCGTCTGATACAGATTCAGAATTTCAGATTTGTTCTGGTCGCTCATTACTCACATTATTGTGATCTGCACACTTCCCATTTTCTCAGACTGCTAACGTTATCAGCGCAACGCAGCTTTTCCTGGTAAAGCACTGTGCAATGGCTGTGGTTTTATGTGGTAACCTGCGTGACATCCAGCCGAATTACGATGGAAAAACTAAATAAGATCCCAAACATGGATGGAATGATGCAGTGTAATCAATAAATCCAGCGTTTTGCTACTAAACCTGAAACCGAACTTGTGTTTGGAAGAATGTGACCCTCATCATGATGGATGTACAGTTCCCTTTGATCGTGCCTCATTTATTCATTTAGAGAACGTGCTGAAAGCCTCCTTCACCTCGTAAAAAAAAAAAAAACAAACCAAACGACTGGGCCTTTGTTCTGTACATCACAAGCAGCCGAATCTGCGACTCGTAAAGCATATCAGCAGGAAACGACGCTTCCAGCGACACACAGCCTCCTCTTCACCTCCCATAATGCAAATCTGTGATAAACGGATAAGTGCAGTTGCACAAGGCCGGGTTAATGTCTGAAGGAGTCGCTCACGGTAACAGGCAGAGAAACTGCAGCTTTCAGGAGCGAACTTTTTCCTTCTTTCCTTCTGTCTCCTCTCAACCAGCTGAGGCCCTGCTCTGAGAGGTTTATTTTTCTCTCACGCTCTGGCAGTTTCCTTCAGCTGAAATCCTGGATCAGCTGAAGATCTGGACATGAAGGTATTCCCACATGTGCAGTGGAAAAGCACTCTCTGAAATAACACTTTTTCCCGTGGGAGGTTTTTACTGAGCTCTTAAAGCCAGAAATACTCAACAAAGACGCATTAGTGGAGGCCGTATTCCACCCAGTCCGTTTATTTCTCTCTCTCGCTCGCTCTCTCTCTCTCTCTCTCTCGCGCTTTGAAGATGAGCCCATCCGTTATATTCGATATATTTGAACTTTTCCTGTTTAAGCTAGCTTCTTAGCCAGGCCTGTTTTTCCTCGGAATTGTCGAATCTGATTTGGTCAGAAGGTGTGCGTTATTTTCATACATCAGCACGGCCCGGACAGTGGTTCCGTCTGCCACATGAGTGACAGGTCCATATTAATGCGTCCTTCTAATACGTTATTGTTTCTAGAGTAACAGCTCATACGCAGGCACTTGTGTACGGCAGACGCTCCACATAGTCTAAGACTAACAATTAACAGATTAAAAAAAAAAAAAAGTGGTGTCGTTTAACAAAGAAACACGTGTAATCGCTGATGTGAAGTTTTTCGTTAGGAGGCGTTTATTTAATTTTTATGGAAGGCGTCTCTGGTTTCGGTGCTTTGTAACGGGAAAGTCTTCAGGACAGGAGTTTACGCTTTCAGGGTTTCCTGGTAAAATAACAAGCTGTGAGAGAGAGAGAGAGAGAGAGAGAGAGAGAAGCTGGTGAGGAAGCAACCACCACTGTTTATCACAACTATAATGTAAATGAGAACAGGAACTACCTCGGATCTCGGCCATTTCACAACATTAAATCTAACTATAAACTGTTAAAATTTATTAAGAAATTAAATATTGTAGTCGCTGTGGTAAAAGCGGAACAAAACGCTCCAGGCCGTGCTGTTGTACATAAAGAAAACAAAATAAAAAGATTTCTTGTCAACAATCGCAGAAAGAGAAATGAGTACAAAACAGCAGTATGTGTAGGGAAAAAAAATAAAATAAAACACTATATAAGAAGTCCAGAAAGATACAAGATGTCAAAAATGTTGAAACTGTTTGGAGTGTGTTATTCCTTACATATACCTCAGTCTTCATGAGGAAATGCTGAAGCGTGTAACTCCATCATCATCATCATCATCATCATGGCCACAAACAGTTTTTTTGTTGTTAGATTTTTAGTAAAGGTTTAACAACAAGAAAAAAAAATACTAATCAGATCGGATACGATTTCCGGACATACGTCTTGTATGTAAAGATGTAAAGTGTAGTGCATACAACTCATTATATACAACTGGCCCTGAGCGCTTGTCTGAGTTCATTAGTGATCATTAGTAGGTCACATGACCGTGACAGGTCATGTAGGTTTGCCTTAATAACTTCAGCTGAGTGTTAGTGACTCAGCACTGGCTCTCTCGCAGCTCAGAACGTCCCACTGCTGATTTATCAGCGTTAATGTCGATTCATTACGTCACACACTTGAGTGAAAAGAACTGTAAATCTGGGTTTAAAAGAGCCAAGAAGCGCAGTAAAACTGCAGGAAAGAAGGATAATATTACACAGGCAGATGAGTCTAACGCCGGAGATCACCGCTGAGTGCTGAGGCGGCCGAGGCAGCGTCTCCTGGATTAGACTTAAAGCACGTAAATGAAGCCAGAGATTTTTATTTGCGGTTCGTCTGGGCCTCCTGCTCTTTTGTGCTCCGTCTTTTTCATCCAGGTTTATCCTGTTAAATCTACTTTGTATCTATTCACGCAGAGGAGACGGTCGCCGCCGTGGCTTTTAAATGCTAAACAAGAGCCTCATTGTTCCCGGACAGCTGCCTTTTTCCCGCGAACAAACGCGGATGAGTCGTACGGCCCACTTCAGATTTCAGCCGCCTCCTCTGATCCGCTGCCCGGACCACTGCGCTCGTGTGTGTGTGTGTGTGTGTGTGTGTGAGGTTATAAAAGAGAAATGTAGCGTGTGTTCCACAGTAAAGAAAGCATCAACTCGTACAGCTTGATTTCTACGAGGGCTGCGTGAGCACGTTCCGTAGTTAATATTCTGACCCCGGGTTTGTTTGTTTTTTTTCCCCGTTGCGTCAGTACTCATCACTTATCCACGCACGCTCGTTAAAAAACCAACAAACAAAACGCTCAGACAGCTTTAGACGATGCGTGTAGCGCAGCAGGAGCTGGGATTGAGATCTTGTGCTGTAGTTCCAGCATCGAGATCCGTCACTGCACTGTGAAGCAAGTTACGTTTAAATGTGCACCCCAAATAAAAAACGGAAAATGAGTCGGAAGTAGGGTTTATTTTGTTTATCTATTCAGATTGGGTTGGTTTTACGTGCAGAGGTGCGTAATGTAATCGCTACTGGAGTACCTCTGCGATTTTAGTCTCATGGAAATCTGTCCATTTTTACAGGCTGCACATGCACAAATGAATTTTATCTTATCTTTTATTTTTCCGTCAGTAGAAATGACTCATAATATACGCATATATTGTACGCATTTCCCATCTGAATTGACATTTCAGTAAAAACCCCTGTGGGGAAAAACAGTTAGATAAAGTATAAAGACACTCCTGGAAGCGCTCCTTTCTATCGTCCTGTCAAACCCAGCCGAGTTTAAAGCGCAGAGCAATAAACCGCAGACGACTTTTAAGAACTTGTCTGATAAGTGACCCTTTTTCCCGTGGGTTCTGGGTTCGTTATTGAGCTAAAGCCTACACACGTTATCATGTTAAGGTCACGTGAGTGAGCGCATGCACATTAACTCTAGCTGAAAGCTTTGTGAAAATGCGGTTCAGAGAGTCTCGGCTTTAGCAGTGTCATTTTCTGATTATGGCAGTTAGTGGGAGTCTCCTGCTCAAGCTGGTGCGGGGGTTGATATCGTTCCGCGTTCGACTAAACCCTCTAGGAAGATGCCACGTCAACTCGGAATTCCTACTCGTAATCTCAGGACGGTCTCCTCAGCCCCGAGTTCAGCAAGTGATGGCAGATCAACATGGCCGCTCGCAGCATCAGCAGTAAACCCTGTAGCACTCCTCACCTTTACATGAGTTCTAGTGTATTTGCCGATCGGTCAGCACACAGTCCACTGTTCTGAGGAGGAAAATATGCAGAGCTTGTTACGGTTAGCTGGCTAGCTTGTTGCTGACAAAAGACGGACACGAACACGTCCATGGGTTTTTCCTAACTTTGTAATTTCCAAGCCCTGACTTGCCGCAGTTTGTCGAGTGGGCGTGGTTAAGAGTCAGGAGAGTCGTACAAGTTGACCAGTAGATATTTCAGGAGTAAAACATCTTCCGGGAAACACTTACCTATAGAAAAAAATTCATTAAAACAATTCTAAAAAAGAAATTCGTAAACAGTATTTAAGTGAATCTTAACTCTCTTTCCCCATCTCTCTTTTTTATTTTTCGACAGTTATGATCTAATTAATAAAGTATTTAAGAGAATCTTAAATCTTTTTTTCTTTTTTTTCTGTGAAAATTCAGATTTAATGATTGTTCTTTGCACTTATTACATTTATTTTACGAGAGAGAGAGTACTTGAGGAAATCTTGCCCCTCTCTCTCTCTCTCTCTCTCTCTCTCCCCTCCTTTTTGTTTATTTATTTATTTTAAGTTAAGATTTCATTATCATTCTTTTTATTTATACCAGCTACTTTTGTTATACTTTGAACAGTTTGTCAAAAGAAGTAACTGCACGTCGAAGGCTCGTTAAATGAAAGCGTCCACCGGGTGAACATAAGTGAGGCGAAGAGTGCAGAGATGATCTCAGCTCGCCTCCTCTGTGCTCCTGTGGTGCAGAGTTGAAGCTCGTCGTGATGTTTTTTTCTTCCTCCAAGTCGTTTACAGTAGAGTTTAAACCTCATCGTGCTTCTTCAGAGAGCTGCCACAGGATTTGTGCTGCAGCCGAAAGTCTTCTCGGCAGAGAGATTTACTGTAACGAGAAAAGAGGAACAGTCCTAACGTAATGCCGGGTAGCCTGATGTCAAAAATAGGATGTTGCCGACAAGCTTATGATGACGGCTCAGTGGTAAATGTCAAAGAGAAACAGAAGTGATGGAAATCAGATCTGTCCCTCAGTGACTTCACGAGTCAAGATTCAGTTTATTGCATGATGAGTTATATGCAGTGTTCAGTCCATTTGACTCTGAATCGACTCCATGGCAGGAACTGAAGCAAATCTGACGTGGATTTTTCTGACAGGGTTTTTTTTTTTTTTTTTTTTTGGCGTAGGTGCGAGCTGCAGAGCTGCAAACTCTGACCCAGAGCTGTAGAAATGTGATGTGCTTTACACAAACTACTCATTTATTTCACTAAACTCAATCCACGAATGTATTTAGCACCGACTCTGTATTCTTTCCCTCTGCTTACTTTTTCTGTTGAGTGTCTGGCCAAAGATGATTATGCGTGTGTTTCAGTTCTCCACGCCTAACCTTTTTTATTTTATTTTTTTTATTTATTTATTTATTTTTGGTTCGTGTAAATATGTGAAGCGTGAATCCAGACTGATTTGTGAACAAACCGATTTCATCTCGTTTTGGCTTCTGTGAACATACTCGGTGTGAAATGTGGAGATGGCAATTCAACCTGGAACGAACGGCCCGTGAGCTGTGGAGTGGTCCAACATGACATTTTTATATATATATATACACACACACACGCTCACTGTGTGTTTCTACTTACTGTAAAACAGAGAATACACACTTCAGACAGCTTTCTACAACTTCCTGTGCTCTCTCTTACCACAGGGAAGATTCAAAGATGATATGAAATTACGTTACATTCAAGCGTGAGCACGATAGGAAGAATCCGCTGAAGGGTGTGTGTGTGTGTGTGTGTGTGCGTGTGTGTGCGTGCGTTACCATATGTATCACAGTTTATAATTTCAGTAGTGCTGCGTTAAAACTGTCCAAATGAAGAAATGTTGAGCTAAGTTGTATTTAATGTCTACAAAAACTAAACTGTAACACTGGAAAGGGGAAAAGTAGAAAGAAATGGATACAACTTTAATGATTAAATAAGACAAATTACACATCACATAACGCACTGCTTCCATTCAGTGCGATTTAGTCTGTAATAATTTTATTAAAACTAGATGTCACGATACCAGTGACATTTCCGAATAATATATCGTGACCTGATTTATCGTGATACTGCACCGTCGTGTCGCCCGGTCCTGAAAGGTTTTACAGTCCAGCGTGTGTTAGGACTCACGCCTGCTGATTTCTTTATTTTATTTTATTTTTACTGCAGCGTTATACGAAGGAGCCAGAATACGATACCCACTTTAACGTCCTGCTCCTGAATCAATTCGACAGTACAAACCGCACTGCGGACGGAGATGTCCGATTAAACGCCGTGTTCAGGAGCAGCGTTAAGCAGCAGTTTCAGTTCATCGCCATTTCACACGTGCGTGTAGTATTGCTTTAGAGATGTTTGTGTATTCCCTAACGTGATTACACGAGAACGTCTGACATAACAGACGATATGGTGACGATTATGGAGATATTTTCAAAAACACTGCTTGAGTGAACAGGATATTTTTCTGAAAGCATTAATAATAAGTATAGTAACTGTATACATGTGGGCGGGGCATCAGTGTGCTGCTCGCTAGTCTCTCAGCTGTTACACCGCCGCACGAGCTGACTAACT
The DNA here is from genome assembly GCA_022985145.1 of Pangasius djambal. Lineage (NCBI taxonomy): Eukaryota > Metazoa > Chordata > Actinopteri > Siluriformes > Pangasiidae > Pangasius > Pangasius djambal. Next base: position 24,202,095 of record CM040979.1, read on the forward strand.
GTTATTTACCGTAGCTAGCGAGGACGATGCCGTGTATGTCGTACTGTGTACCTGGCCAGCTGCTTCTCGTGTGTGTGTGTGTGTGAGCTTGATATTTAGTCCAACAGTTCAGGTCTTTCGCTCCGACTGCAGTTCGTACTCATTGATTCATTACACAATTACACACGTTATTATTTTTAAACTATTCTTTCATATAGCGATGTCGTTTATATCAGGGGGATGTTTTCCCTCGTCCCACTGAGGCAGGGAATTTTTGCTACCGGGAAAATGTTAGCATTGTGTACGTTTAAACGCTAAATATTTCGATATTTTTCATCGAAAACACACCCTATGGCCGAGCAGTGTGATGATTTATAATATCCATATTCTTGTCAATACCCTTTTAAAATATTGTTTTAAAAATAACACTTACAAATCTGATCAGATCTGATTTTCAAATTTTAGACTTAATTGTCAAAAATGTTAAAATGTAAATGTTAAAAAAAAAAAAAAAATTACAGGATTTTTTTGGATTATTAGTTTTTTTTCAGTTAATATTTTACTTTTATACTTTTAAAGTTTATTTTATAGTTATTTTACATAGAAAAGTAAAAATAATAAAAGTAAAAATATCAAGCTCATTTTAATAATTGTTTTTTTAGTGGACAAGTCATGACACAGAGCATGTGCTTTAGAAATATCTTGAAGTATGATGCTAATATTTTTGCCATGCTGCCTATTTACTGGGCGATATGATGAAATCTTGTGGATATTGTGCTGCAGTTTCTCACACTGTACCTTTCTGAGAGATTGTGATATGTTTGTACATTTTTTAAATGTTTTTAAAATAACAATTACAAACTCTGGAAGCAGATTTGATCAACTTTTCTACCATTTTGAATATTTAAAACTGTATAACGTTGATCTTTTTTTTGTTTTGTTTTGTTTTTTTTTTTAAAAAAGATTTTAAAAAGTTAACTTTTTACTTTAACCAGTTTACCAGTTAACAAAAGTCAACCAGGTTACTTTTCTAGATATTAAATAAAAGTATCATCAAACACATTATTTAAATGCAGAGCTGTTTTGGTGGCAGTTTGTTATTTTGCTGTTTGTGGATCGTGATGCATAGAGTGTATCGTAGAGAGATATTGAAATATTGTGATATGATATTTTTTTTGTCATATCGCTCACCTTTAATGTATCTGGATCATGTTTTTAGTACTAGACATATAAACTCTAAAACTGCTGCCACGTATTAGATGGATGGATAGACAGATAGACAGATAGGCTTTATTGATCCCATGAGGGAAGTTCTTGTGTTACAGCAGCATGTTCAGTAGCAGGATAATTGTAGCTAACACGGAGAGCTCACGTTACTCGTAATTCGCCGTCGTTACTGTTTATTGGCGCACGTGATGATTTATAATAGTCTTCATGATCAATGCTACACGTTTTGTTGAAACATGTTTACAGAAATGCTATAAAAATCCAGCGCAATGACGCTTTGACCTACATATGATGCACTAGTGTTAATTTCGCATTTAACGGTGCCGAATGTGAGACAGTGAAGTCATGCGTGCGTTTCCTGTGTCAGCCCTGTAATTTTTCTTCCTTCCCCTCTCTCTCTCTCTGTCTCTCTTTCTCTCTCTCTTTTTTTTTTTCTCTCTCTGTCTCTCCCGCTGCTCGCCGTCTCTTACATTCTCACACCCCCGAGGAAGTGACTCTGAGCGTGAGGAGGAACTTCGATTCTTCCTGTGCCTTCTAAGTAGGGTAGAGCAGCATGTTGACCCGTTCCTGATGATGGAGGAATATCATGAGTATTAACCGATTGTAGAGAGCGTCATGCTGTCTGTGGGAAGTAATACATGATTTACTGTCAGTAAGTGTCAGTAAGCCCACTCGGACTCCGCCGCTGTTTCTCTGTTCTTCGCAGTCTTCTCACACTCGGGGAAATGACTCGACACAGCGAGGCGGAGCTCTGCCCCAGCTTGGTTCACGCGCATGTGTACTTCCTGTGCCTTTTTAAGCTCACTAAGTGGAGCGTATCAGCGGGAGTGGACAAATCTGTAGCCCAGGGGCCCTAGAGAAGAAGATTACACGTACAGGATATATATTTTCCCTAATTTGTAGATGCAGATAAGTAGTTCCAGCAACCAGAGAAAGAAAATAAACCCTACTTCCTATTTTGACAGTGACACAAAACGTAGACGGTTAGATGACTACTGAGGAGCGTTTTAATGTCGTTTTGCAGGCTGAAACCACACTCAGGTACAACGATGACACTTCTGCAGGGATTCTTAAAATCTGGGAACATTTTGCAGTGGCCACTAATCACTAGTACACAAGAACCCTGAAAAAAAAAAATCCTCTTTTTTTTTTTCGGATTCTGCAAGTGCTTTAACGGCAGAAAGTCCCTCTGCATGCACTCGTTTTGGCAGAATTGTACAAGTTAATAGAATAATTCTCTATAGTTGTTCCGTCAGCAAGATTAAAAACAGACTTTGATGATATTTTATCTTGTCCTTCAGTGTAATGGAGTAAGTCTTACTGAAACACAACCTCTCTTACAACCCTAGAAAGGATTTTACTAGTCGGTTTAATTAGGTGCGCTTTTCAGGAGCAAGAGCACACCGATATGTGGAAGCGCTGAAACCGAGCAAAATAAAGTCCAGCGTAAAGCGTGCGAAGTTATACGTCTTTCCTGCTAGCACAGCATCCGGACCTTGTTTACGCAAAACCTCTTAACTTCTACGCACAAAACTTTTTAATAACTCCTAAAGACAGGGTTCAGTGTACTTGCATCTGTTCCGGGATTATATTTTGAGGCGAAAAGTTTGTCACGGTTTTCAGACGTATACGTGGCATGGAGGAGCAGAGAGCTGAGATTCTGAAGCTTGTGACCAGAAAAGTGTACCACCGTGTATGTGTTTATGTAACTTCTGAGACTAGCTGTGCAAAGATGTTTCTCAGTGTTAAGTGATGTGCACTTGCACTGCGTTATGGGTGATGTACACACTCTCTGAATCACCAAGACTACAGTGTAGAAACGCTAAAAAAAAAATAAAATAACAGCCTTAGAGACGGCTGGCTAAAATGGAGTGTGTTAGTGTTCGTTTCTTGAAATTGTTTACTTTCCAGGAAGAATATTACTCGCAGCCTAAATCCCCGAGTTCTGGGACAGAGTGAGAATGGCCAGTGATGTACGCTTACGTCTCTGCTTTCCAGCATGACTACTCAGATCCAGAACCACCGTTAAACATCACAGAGACCGCCCCGTTTTCTTCCTCTTCCACAAATCACCATCAAAAGACTTGTTTCTGTCACACACATGTTTTTTCCTGCCTCAGGAATCTTTTGGCTAAAGTGTTTAGCAGTTTTTTGTTTTTTTTTGTTTTCTGTTTTCCTGAAAATAATCGAGTTGCCGAGCCGAGCCGAGCTTTACGTAACGGGAAATGACCAGATCTGTACGGGGTGAACGAGTTTCTGGTTTTTGAGAGAACAAAGAAGAGAGAAGACTCACACTGGCACATCTGCTCTTAAACGCCGCCTAAACAGATGGCTTCATCAGCGTGGTTTTGTTCAAGTGACACACGAGAAAATCGTCCTTCCAAGCACGGCCCGAGAGGTTCAAAGGTCACCACTGCTTTATTTCACACTAGCGGTTCAGTCTAGCGTGTGACGGATTCTGTGAAAATCTCTTACGGCGTTTGGATTTCGTTAGCTGCTTTATTTATTTGTATTTATTTATTTATTTCTGCGCTGACCTCGTACTTCATCCTGAGAACTGTCAGCGAAACTGGTAACACTGTGCCGAGTTGCTGCTGGGTTTCACAGCGAAGTCACAGGTAATTCATCCTAAGCAGGCAAACATCGTTCTTACATGAATTCACTTTGACACAAATGCTATTTCCTTCCACCAGCTTTTATCTGAGTTTTAAATCTGCGCCTTAAAAAGCCCAGGAAATCCAAAAGACATGCTTAAACTTTCCAGAGTGTTTCATTACGCCTGGCACGAGTGGAAAATTTGGTGTATGGATAAACAGAAGATGCACAATGGCTGAAAAGCATGCAGAACGGCCTGCTTCAAAGGACATAGTATTTAGTTAAAAAAAAAAAAAAAAAAGAAAGAAAAAGCTACAGCTTTGGATGCAACAGCATTCAACAGCTAGTTACTGATGTAGTGTAACTGACGTCACTTGTTTATAGGCGCTTAATGCTTTGTGCCATTTTGTAACGCTGTTTGTAAGGTTCGGTTTTGATATTTTTCCCATTTTCTCCCCAGTTTGGTCTTAGCCGGCTCCCAGCCACCGAGCGAGCGGGAAGGGTGAAGGCTAACACGTGCTTCCTCCGAGACACGTGAAGCCAGCCTGGCTCAGACGGCCGGGGGGTTCATCGGGATTTGATCTCCGTTGACCCATTTATGTGCTAGAAACATGTTCAAATTACATTTTTTTAACCTGATTACTTCAATCACTTCAGTATTTGGCTGTTTGGTACCTCAGGCCATTCTTTAGACATTCAGAAGCACTGCCTAAATCTTTTATACAGTAATGATGGAGGATTTACGTATTTACGCTAGGCTTAAAAGCCCTGAGCTGTTTTTTTCCCCTTTTTTTTAACAAGCACTCTGAAGTGTTTTGAACTGTAACACTTCATGACTTGATGAATTTGCATGTCTGAATCCGGATGTGGATGTGCCTCAGTAGCTCAGAAAGCCCTGGCTCACATTCCACACATGCCTCTCACTCGGCCCCCTGACTGACTTAAAAAGCTCTGTGGCCTTTTTAAGAAGTGTGCAATTTCCTGTGGAAAATTTATTTATTTATTTATTTTAAATAGCGTTACGTAGGTGGTCAGAAGTGTTAATCGCTGTCGTGCGAGGTCAAACAAGAAACATACGAGATATTTCAGTTTCCTTTATCCCTCATGTGTAATGCTGGTCTTCGCAGGCTTGCGAGATCGCGTGCAGTGTGTCATCATCCTGTCTTGCCTCATCGCGATCACTGATTAACGATAGTATCGCACGTGGCTTTGGAGTGGTGTAGGCTGCGGTGACGCCAGGAGGTGGCGGGGTGGGGGGGTATGGGGGGGGGCGTGGCCAGACGCATAACGCATACAAGGAAGGGGTCATTTAGTTGTGCGAAAATAGTAACATAGCATCTATAGCTCAACAGTGCAAACGATTATTCTTTTAAACCAAAGATAATTAAATAAAGGATAGTTAATTAAAAGGACCGTTGTTTGCACTATTTGCTATAAATGGCGCTGTTACTATTTTTGCACAACTTCATGAACCCTTCTTTTTTTAATACACGTACATTTTCATTTCCACAAGTCCATTCTAATAAAGAAAAAACCTTTATAGAGCCATTGTGTGGTTTTTTTCAGTTTCATGATGTAAAAACAAACAAACAAAAACAAAAAAAATCAGAATCGAGACTCGTTCATAAATAAAAAAAAAAATAGTTGGTTTTTATTATTACTTTCATTTTATTTATTTATTTATTTGCCGTATCGCCCAGCCCTAATCTGAGCTTGTGTGTGTTTTGTTTTGTTTTGTTTTTTCTTCTCGGCTGAGGTTTCTGCTGTGCGGGTGATTCGGAGCGCTCTGCTTTGATCCTCACTGAGGTTTATCTCTCGGTCGCGTCGCTCCGTGTCGGGTTAGATGCAGATGAGACGTCATTTCCGTCTCAGTATCTTTTGTTAGGAAAATCACACGCGCCTTCTCAGTTTCTGTTTTTCTTTCTTTTACGTGCAGTCACCTTGCCACTGAAACACCCACACACTAAGCACACACACTGTCCCAAAAAGACCTTTTTCAGTGTCACTACAAAGCTCTTTTCAGTTCACATGTGCACCTTATGTAATGAAACAGCACGACCAACTTTGATCAGTATGCGCGAGCTTGCCACATTCATTATGTGCCTGCTTTGCCGCTTCGGACCTGAAAATCTTTTGATCGTCTTCCATAAGCTCCATCAGCGTGAAGCTGTTTGCAAGCCCGAGGCTCCACAAACACACCGCTAACTCCATCCCCTCGGATTTCCTCTGAAACGCCACCTCGATCATTTTCTGCCTGATCAGTATTTAACGTCAGCTCAGTCGATCGCTCGAGCACACGCTCGGCCTGTCAGATTCCTTAAAAAAAAATTGCTTATGAATATTAATGAGCCTGTCGTTTTATACGACGTGAACATGAGTAGGAGCACTAAATGTGAAACATCTTCGTGCTCAAGCAAAGTGACAGAAACAGAAACCCTAATCTCTAATGTGTAAGGTTTGCTTTTATTTATTTGCTCAATAATGTTTTTATATCTCTGGTGCAAGGCAAGATTTTACATCTTTATTTTAGTTTGCCTGGGATTTGCTTATGAATCTCAGCAGCCGTGAAAGAAATGAGCAGAACAAAAACGATCATTGTGTTATTTTGAAGAAAGCTTCTCACTGCGGATTCATGCACCTTATTCATGATGCGGTGCGCAGTGCCATGTGACCTTTTTCATTTGCAGTTATATATATATTTATATTTGGAATTATGGTTTATCGATGACTGAGCATCAGATCAACTCCGAGGCACTAATTTATTCAACTCTTATTTTTAACAATAGATAAAGTCGTAACGCAGCTTTACAGAAATCTGGATGTAGGTTAGTGGCGAGGAAAAACTCCCTGAGAAGACATAAGGAAGAAATATTGAGAGGAGCTAGATTCGAGAGGAAACCATTGTCTGGTGCGATGGTTATAAACCATTACAGTTTACAGGTGCAGAAGAGTCAAGACTGAAGTTAAAGGGACGTTCAGTGTGAGCAGATTGTGAATGAGTCCTGGGATGAATGCAGGACAGTCTTTATGATTACAGCAGCAGTTCTTGGGTAGAAATCTGCACTATCCAGGTGAGGTTATGCCCTGAAGCAAGAGTAAGACGGGGATCTCATGCCGTGAGTGTCCGTTAATGCTGACTGACATGACTTGGATCTTGCACGTGCTCTAATCCCACACGTCTGATGCTTATCTTGACTTTGCAACAGGACGTCGGAGTGTCGGCTCTTTTTACTTAGGCCTCGTTTCACTAAAACTCGTAACTCAGCCTCCGACTATGAAAAACTAAAGGAAACAAAGCAAGTGAAGTCAAATCAGCATGGCTGCTCACAGCATCAACAGGAAACACAGTAGCACTTTTACCTTTAACTATGTTATGCTGTATATCTAAGTATTTACTCTGGATCAGCGAACATACAGATATACTGCTGCGTTCGAGGAGAAGTGTCAACTCTATGCAATTCCCCGCATAGAACCGGTAAAAATTACAGAGAACATCCCCTCAACTTGAAATTTCATCTCCTCACCTTGTGGAAGTCTTCTCAACTACCAGTTCCCGCCCCGCTTACGGAGTGAAACCCACATGACCACATGAGTCCCTCTTCTCTTCTTTTAAATTAATAGCTGCATCGGCTGACCATACCAATCCCTGTTTTAAAAAGGTAATCATCAACGTTAGCGTTATCGCTAATGTTAGCCGGCTAGCTTGTTGCTAACAGTACTCAATTGTCCCTTGGCTAGTTTGTTGCTAAGCTACTCGCTGAGCCTTCTGTCATTACTGTGCTGCAATTTCAGTCCAAAATGTTGCAGGAATATCAGAAGTTCACTGTAGTAGACCAGAAGCAGTAGCTCCTCAGGCCTGTAACTGTAAACATGCAGAGCAAGGAGTCATGGAGGCGTCCGTGTTTTGTGTTTTTGTTTTTTTTCCCCCATTGAACATCCCGAGGTGAGAAATGACGTTATTATTTAAACATTGCACATTACCACTTACAAGCCGTCACGAACGCAGAAATATTCGCTTGTCGAATCTGTGACACTGACGATACAGTTTGTTGTTTTGAGGAGGAAAATATACATCGCTCATCACAGTTAGCTGGATAGATTGTTGCTAACAAAAGATGAAAAGATGAGCATGGAGGCGTCCATGGGGTTTTTACACAACTTTGTTGCTCGTACACAAAAAGGCACAATTCTCAGTTCCGGCTTTCCGTTTCTGAGGTAAGTCAAACGCCGCATGAGGCGACGTTAGTGTAGACTACTGTTTATGAAATCAAGTGAGAATGGCTCTTATATTCTTAAATTTTAGCTTCTCCATGAGGCAACTAGTACAACAGGAGACTTCTGGAGGTGTGTGTATATATATATATATATATATTTGGCGAGGATGCTGGGAAAATCAATAAAATTCCCTCCCTTTGTTCTTCAGAGAGTGATGAAAGGCTTTGTGCACCAGCACCATGTTTTTTTGTTTTTTTTTAAAGAATTGCACCTGAATGCTCAGCAAAAATAGTGTGAACTGAAGCTTTAGTACTTTTGTTGTTGTTGTTGTTGTTGTTTTAAAAGCAGCACCTGAGCCGCACTGCCGAGCTTGAAGAACTGAGGTGGTAAAGTTGTTGATAGACCTAAATAAGGTTTTTTTTTTTTTCTTGGATTCTATAAATGAAACATTAGAAAAGATAAAATGTGCTCTGTCAGCGCTATTAGACAGGATCGGTTAATGTGCTGTGGTGTTTTTTTTTTTTGAGAAACCTAGTGTAGTTGTTTATGATGCTCTCTGCTCAGTGTGCTGTGTTTCATTAAAAGTATCAGAGTTTCCAGGCTTCAGGAAGAATAAACAGCTCCATGTGCAAGTTTCTGAATGAATACCATCACACTGTGTGTGTGTGTGTGTGTGTGTGTGTGTGTGTGTCTCTCTCTCCTGACTGCTGCATGGAGGAATAACCTGAGATTACCCTGGTACTTGTGCTTTTTCCTCAGGACAGATTTATTTTATAAACACAGTCCATATTGAAAGATTAGGCTCATTATGGCTGTTTTCTGGCTCATTGCACCTTTTTATTCCTGAAATTTCCACTTGCAAAACATTTTATTAAAATTGTCATCAGATTTAAGTTGACGTTATTTATTGATGTAGTTGTTTTTGATTTATTGAAATTTGGATTAAAATCATTCAGTTTTTTTTTGTGCACTATTTAAACAAGCTCTGTAGTCTGCGTCTCTCCTCGCGCTTGTGCGTTATGGTCTGGAGTAGACGTGGCTCATCTGGCGAGCAGGTGGAGCTTCAAAGAACCAACTTAAACACACAGAAAACTCGTGATCATGTGCTCACCAGCCGATTTAAAGCAGCATATAGACACACACACACACACACACACACACACACACACACACACACACACAGGCTGTGCGTGACTGCTCATAGTTTATTTATAGGCCTTCCAGGATTAAACACTATTTTCTGGGGAGTGATGCTGTCAGACTGCTCTGCTCTCTGACTAACCCCTGAGCTCTGATAGGCTGTGAGAGAACACCTCTCTCTCTCTCTCTCTCTCTCTCTCTGTGTCTCTGTGTCTCTGTGTTTCTTTCTCTATTACTCTTACATGAGATTTATGTTTTAATTGCATCACTGGACACGAGATGAGGCTTCCTTTTAGCTTCTCTGTGTGTGTGTGTGTGTGTGTGTGTGTTTCTGTTTGTCTGTCTCTCTCTCTCTCTCTCTCTCTGTGTGTCTCTCTGTCTCTCTTTCTGTCACTGTCTCTCT
>CM040979.1:24216653-24227282 GCA_022985145.1 Pangasius djambal
AGACCAGTTAACATTACAAAGCGACTCCCAAACGTTTTACAATTTTGATTGCTATCAGCAAGGACTTGAGTAGTATTTTAAAAAGATTTGATTTCCCGTGTTCAAAGGGGGATTTATGTAGCCAACAGCTCCACCTGTCCATGACTGCTGATGAAACTTTGTTCTCTGTGAGCAAGCTGAGATAACTCAAAGGAAGGAAATTAAGCCTCTCCAAGGAAATTGCTTCATGAACATTGTTCTTGCTTTCAATATCGAGCGTGTCTGCTCCCTCTACCCAGTCCTCCCTTTCAGCTCCAAGTCATCATTAGTGTGTGATACACGATTTGGTGTGAGGCTGCATTAAAAACTGTAATGCATTAAACATTAAAAACCTGATAGAGATAGCTGTATACTTGACACAGATGGCACAATGTATTTACTGTGTGTCATTTATTTAAGCCCAAAACAGCACTTTCTACTAAGAGTGTGGGGACAAGTGAGTAAGAAACTAGTGAAGGACTAAGCAAGCAAGGCAAGAAGCTAATGAGGGAGAAAGCAACGGAAGAGGACTGGTAATGAGCAAGTGAGGGAACAGGACTGAGAGGGAGCAAGCAATCAATGGGACTAGAAGGAGGCAAACAAGGGATGGGGTCTGGAAGGGAGCAAGTGAGGGAACACCACTGGAACGGAGCAAGCCAGGGAGCAAGTGAGGGAACGCCACTGGAACGGAGCAAGCCAGGGAGCAAGTGAGGGAAAGCCACTGGAACGGAGCAAGCCAGGGAGCAAGTGAGGGAACGCCACTGGAACGGAGCAAGCCAGGGAGCAAGTGAGGGAACGCCACTGGAACGGAGCAAGCCAGGGAGCAAGTGAGGGAACGCCACTGGAACGGAGCAAGCCAGGGAGCAAGTGAGGGAACGCCACTGGAACGGAGCAAGTTAGGGAACGCCACTGGAACGGAGCAAGCCAGGGAGCAAGTTAGGGAACACCACTGGAACTGAGCAAGTGAAGGAAAGGGCCTGGGACGGTGAAAACGAGTGAAGGGGACTGACAGAGAATGCGATTGAAGGGGACTTGGAGTGGAGCAAGCTAGGGAAAGGGACTGGGAAGGAGCAAGCACAATAAGGGGACTGGGAAGGAACAAGCGAAGGAAGGAGCCTTGGAAGGAAAAAAGTGAGGCAACAAGCCTTGGAGGAAGCAACCGAGAGGTGAGACTGGGAGAGAGCACTCAAAGGAGAGGGGACTGGGAAGGATTCAGATGATGGAAGAAATAAGGGAAATGGAACTGAGAGGGAGCGAGTGACTGAAGGGGACTGGGAAGGAGCAAGCAAGGGAAAAGGGCTGGAAGAAAGCAAGCAGAGGAATGGGAGTTCCTTCTTGGACTCGGAAGGTGAAAGCAAGGGAAAGGGCCTAGGAAGGAGCAAGCGAAGGAAAGGGACTGGGAGGGACTGAGCGAGAGAGGTGTTCCGTCTGTGCACCTTCAAGATCACAGGTCACTCCACAGGTCACATTTATCTACTGTCTTTACTGAAATAGTGGACCACACAGCTGTGTGTGTGTGTGTGTGTGTGTGTGTTGAAGGTGTGACCACCTTCATTCTCTTTTACGTCATTAACTGCTGGTCTTCCTGTTTATTCTTCTCTGTCTCTTTATCTCTGTCCTTAGCATTTCTGTCCATCTCTCTCCTCCTTCTTCCCTCTTATAATTGGGAGAGGCTGTCACAGAACACGCTCATGTCTCTTAGCCAGGAATGAGAAGGAGAGCAAGACTTTACGTCAGTGGAAAAAGACTTGCCTTACAGCTACTGACGATGTGGAAATTGTGTACACACACACACACACACACACACACACACACACACACACACACACACACACACACACACCATGCACTACCCTCTACTATGGGTCTGTGTTTATTTTTGTTCTGGTTGATTCGATGATGTCACTGCTGGTGAGCAGCTTGTGTGTGTGTGTGGGTTTCGTGATGTCTCCGCTCAACACTGACAAAGACGCACCTCTCCACTTGCCTTGTGGCACAAATGGCACAATTAAGGTCTGTATTGCTCACAGCGAGAATCTCCTCAATAAGCACAATTATGTACAATGAAATCCAACGCGGCCATCATTTACTACCGCACTCGTGCAGTCACACTTGCATTTCAGTACGTGTTGGATTACACACATCGTTAAATGAGGTCATGTGCCGTCGCTGCGGTTCATATGGTGTACACATATGCTGTAGCGATTTTGCTGAGTCATAATTCTGAACCAACTCCAGTTCAGACAAAGATCACCAGTGATCTCATTTAGATTACAAGTGACATGTTTTTCCCCCATTTGCCCTGTTTCATCTGTCTGCTTCTTGTGCTGAGCGAGTGTGTGACGCTGCAGTAACCAGTCGGAGGATGCCTTTGTGTCCTGCACTATAGGTTGTCAGTCATGTCAAATGTGTATTGTCAGCGCCCTTCACTCGTACTCGAGTGTGTGCACATGTATCTGCTTGGGTGTGGATTGGTTGATGACCTGCCATCGGTAAGTGGGCCAAAGCATCTCTGAGAAGTGTGCGTTGCCATGGAAACGGATGTGGGGATGGCTGATGGGGAGCCATGCAGCTGTGGCTGGTTGGCCGGGTTTCAGGAGGAAAAGGAAGAAGGATTGTGTGTGTGTGTGTCTGTCTGTGTGTCTGTCTGTGTGTCTGTCTGTGTGTCTGTCTGTGTGTCTGTCTGTGTGTGTGTGTGTGTGTCTGTGGGAGGTATACAGTACTGTACCCTGGAGCATCTTCTCTTGAGCAGGCTACTGATCCATCTCCCTGTTCAGCCACCTTTAGAGTTACTACATTTAGAACTGTTCTGAATTCTAGATGCAGTGATCTGAATTCTGAATGGATAAACAGGGTTCTGAATTATGGGTCAGGAATGACGGTTTTCAATTCTAGTTGTTAAGTTATGACTCCTAGATGCGAAGTTCAGAAATTTAGAACCCAAGTTAATTGTTTGGAATTGGAGTGCAGTACTGTTAATTAAATGAGCATGTTCATAACTCAGAATTCTGCCTACAAAAATGATTTATAAGCCTTTAAACCTCAGGATTACTTCTCTAGAATACAGAATTCTGACCTTGGCCAGGAGATTTCAGAGCTTGGCCTCTACAATTCAGCCCTCAGTTTGTAGAACTTGAATTCGTAACTCCGCCTCTAGACTTCAGGATTTGAAACTTTGATTCTAGAATTCAGAACTCAGCATTTGGAAGTCAGCTCTCTTAACGTGGTTTCTAAATTTCCAAACTTCGCCTCTCAAATTCATAGCTTAGTGACTAGAATTCTGTCTCAAATCTGTGCCTCTAGACTATAGAACTTGGTCTCTCAGTTCAGAAGGTCAGATATTTGCCTCTGCAATTTAGAGCTCAGTTTCTCAAATTCAGAAGTCAGGGGCTGCCTCTAGAATTCACAGTTTAGACTCTGAATTCAGAAGACAGGTCTCTGCCTCTAGAATTTAGAGCTCAGTATCTCAATTCAGAAGACAGATCTCTGCCTCTAGAATTCACAGTTTAGACTCTGAATTCAGAAGACAGATCTCTGCCTCTAGATAGGCCTGTCACAGTAATTACGTTCTCGACTTATCATCAGCTGTATGAACATGACCTCGATCATTTTTGCTGACCTCGATATCACCCATTGTGTTTACATGCGTGTTTGTGTACATCAGAATGAATGTCACCAACATTTTAGCCATTCGCTCTGCTTCTGTCCTCTCGTCTGCTCTAGGGCTGTCAGAGTAATATTCAAACTTTGTATATTCGTCAAATTTAAGATAAAAATGCACACTGGAATGCAAAAACTGTGCATTCGAATTTAAGATGTGTAGCAAGCACTAGCACCGATTTTAGTTAAAACATACTGTTGAAAAAATGACACGCTAGATATTGACAATGCACTAACAATGATTTTTGAAGAAGGAAAATCTACAAAGAATATTTGTAGTGTTTCAGATAATCCAGTTATAGTGAACACTGTCGGGGATTGAGCCGCTTGAGCTGCGTGAGCTGAAGCTGAGCAGCGAATGAACACCGGTAAACTGAAGCGCTTTACTAGCAGCTTAATTATCTCCCCCAAACGCATCCTATACACACACACGATTAATCAGACATCTACACAACATAAACGTAATATTACAACTTCCTTCTGCACAAAATGACACCAACGCACAAGTGAACTTGAACTAGGGCCGCACGATTTTGAAGAAAAATGCGATATGCGATAACTCGTTAAATAATGCGATATGCGGTATGATATTACTATAAGCGTGTAAATATATATATATATATATTTAAAAACTGAAAAGGACATAACCAACATACATGTCATGTTCTTTTGAGGAAAAGAAAACATTCTCTGCTGTCTGCGTCGCTCTAAAACTTCTTGAAGTATTAAAATCATTCAGTTATCGCAAGCCCTTGCGATATGCATATCACGATATTTACATTTGCGATATTTCAATAATTCCGATATATTGTGCAGCCCTAACTTGAACTTAAGCAAAGCGGTAGGTAGAATGTTACGTCACGCTGTGAATACGCTCTTTCTATAACAACGCACTAAAACACGGACAGTGAATAGCTACAGCATAAAGAAAATGTCCACACGAGTGCTTTGTGTTCTCTTCAGAGACACTTTAAAAGGAGGATTCCTAAACTAACTTTGTCAAACATGCTACTTTGTTCTACTTGTTATTACGTGTATCTGACTTACAGCTAATATGTTGTCACTTTGCACGTTTTGCTAACGTAGGTCCTAACCATTGGGAAACGGGATTGGCAGGATATTGGCCGTAAGGAATGAATGACTCTCTCTATACTCCTGTGCCGCGTGTTTAAATATTTAGTGCTGTTTTTGTTAACGGAGCCCGAGAGTCCATTTTATTTATTGTTCTGGTTGTGTGGTTTAATTTTATTTATGTTTTTGTTTTTTAAATTTATTTAGGATATTACATTTTTTTTGACGTTTCGATTCCAATGTCTGAGTATTCTCATCAGATAAAAGTTCATTGCTCTTTGAACGGGTGTGCTTGCATTATTATGCTATTATATTATCATTGGCATAAAATGGTGTTAAATTGACAATGTCATCTTTTATCGCACTTATTTCTGGGACAACATATCGTCCAGCGAAAGTAGTTATCGTGACCGGCCTGCCTCTAGGATTCAGAACCCTGTCTATCAGTTCAGAAATCAGATCTCTGCCTCTAGGATTCAGAATTCAGTCTAATCCATCAAGACTTAGTGGCTTCAGTTCAACAAATCGGTTATGCTCCAAACTCAGACGGTGCCAGAGTGTCGGGGTCAAAGGGAGGCTCTGGTCTTAAGTTAAACTTTAACAGAATTTACAAGGACTTTGAACTGCGATCTGGAGCCCAAAGCCTCTAATCCTTTTCAGCACAGCTTACTGCTTCTCTCTCTCTCTCTCTCTCTCTCACACACACACACACACACACACACACACACACACACACACACACACATGCACACGGTGCTCTTTATGGGTCTTTTATGTGGACTTGGTGAATGACTAACGTAGGACACTGATAATCTCTCGCAAGACGTTATACAGTATGAAACGGTATATCAATTTCTATCAAATATTTTATTACGTTTAATGTCCTTTACAGTGTGAGGTTTATAATGCAATAATCTGTTATCTGGAATTACATGCATTTTTTAAAAAAGTATATGGAATTGCTACACTAGGGTTTCTCTTTATTTTATTTTATTTATTTTTACTATTTTGACCATATCATTGCAAAAAATGTCCAGCCTCAACCATGAAACGTTATGTAATAAGCACAGAATAAAACACTTGGGGGCGTGAGGTAATGAGAAACTAATCAACGTGCTGGTGGTGGTGTGTTGGGTCTGATGTGAAGCAGAGTTACTATTACCACTGCGCCGTTGATTATTTTCCAGTAACAGCTCCCCCAAAGTGTTCTATACCTCTTAATATTTACAATTTTTATTTTAATAACAACCGACACGTCCTGACTTTTATCCATTTATAGTTACAGTTAAGGTTGGGAGATGTTCACGAAAACCTTGCGGTATCGCAGCTATCAGCTTTCCCTCACCAGCCTCTCTCCTCTTTTTTTTTTTTTTTAGTCTCCGTTTCGAAGACTTTTCTGTCTCCAAAAATGTATAGTTACTCTGTATAGTTGTATAGTTATAGTTACTCCATGAATGCTAACTCAACATCTGTATTACATCTGTAAATGCTAATCGCCGTTTCTAGTTTTCACACCACGCGCGATCCCAACCAAGAACATCACAGGTCTCGCTGTGCTTTCACTGAAGGAATCCACGGCTTCTCCCAATTCCCTTATAAGGAATTCTCTCGTACTTAGGATTGTTCTTCACATGCTGTGTGTTGCGTCCGGTCAGCGCTCACATCACACACCACTTCGCTTTGAGGAGATTGGATGAGCAGCTCTGCACTTGCTGTTCTGATTTAAGCTCTTTGAGTAAGAAGTGTCTTGTAGTGAAGCTCCCCTGAAACGTGATCATGATCATCAGCTGGACGTTATCCTTCATGACTTGCTCTTTGATACCGCGCTCTTCTGCTTGGTTCTTTACGGTACGATTACTCTGACTTGCTCGTCTCAGATAGAGTGGGACTTGGTTATTTTCACAACTTTGAAGGTCTAGCCAAAAATAACACTTCCCCTTATGTAGCCCACAGCCTCTCCAACGGCCAGCCCAAACACGAAACCCTCATACGATCGCAATATGTAGTATTTTTATTTTTGTAGATTCCTTTCTTGCATTCATTTCTCAGCTTGCTAGTAACAGGAAACAGCATGGACGTAAATATGAGATTAAATGAAATGCACATCATTGTCCGGTAAACGCTGGGCTTAAACGCTGGGCTTAAACACTGAGCTCAGTACGGATGACCTTTTCTGTATTGATTTTGTGTTTTTGTACACACACACCGCTGTAACCAATCACAGCTCTCCTGTTACTGCTCCTAAAACTAAAGCTCTTTAAAAACAGGAAGGAGTTCACACAGGACCTCACACCTCTTTACCCTGCGTTCACACCAGCGAGCGACAAGTCGCCGATGTCACTTACGGTTTGTCTCTTGTGGGCTTGGAGCGAGCGCTGCTTTTGTCGCACGTGGGCGTGTGGCATCCGTCCTGCGCTTTCAGCTCCAGTGAGAGAGAGCAGTAGTCGAAATGTAGCCTACAGCATTCAGTTTACAACAGGATGCAATTTCTTTGTCTTTCACGTGTACCTAAAATGCATTATTTTACATGTTACATGTCAGGCTTCGTATTAGAGAGTAGAGAGCCGAGTAGCTGTACTCATGTTAGCAGAGTAGCTGTGCTAGCTCTCCACTCTCCAAAGACACCAACGAGCTCTGCTGTTTTCCTCCAAGCTTTATTTTTCTATATATATTTAATGAGAGTAAGATGTAAACGCAATTATATGTTTTTATTTATTTTTTTTTAGTCTGGCAAAACATAGGAATTATATGCAGGTACTAACTGCGCCGTATAATTGGTCCGAGCCGATCGTTTCGATTGGTCACTTTACCTAATTTCGATGCGTCTTACCTAATTTGCATAAATTAGAGAGTTTTAACTCACACCGTCACTGTCGCTTGCTGCTGTCGTTAAATCTCATGATCGCATGTCGCTTTGCCACTCGCGAGCGTGAACGCACCTTTACCCTGTGCTACAGTGCTGTTTTTCCTTTTATTCTTTTATTTTATGTTTTTTTTTTTTTTTTACCACAGCCGTTGTTGCTGTTTTTAAAGTAATTCCAGTATTTGTGGATACCTTGCTGTATTTGTTCAAACCGCCTTGAACCCTTTGAGCGGTTCAAATTATTTCAGAGTTATAGGGCTTGCAGTTCGCCCCGACCTGACTGTAACCGATCGGTTATCTTCCGAAAAAAAAAAAAACAAATTTACTAAACGAGGCTGAAAAGCCTCAGGGTTTGTGCTGCTGTAAGAGAGAACTTCATGTGCTGATGATATTATTTTCCAAAGATTTCAACTCGCTCCAGTCCCGTTTTTTTTTGTGGCAGATCCAGAGAGTCAGACAGCAGTCTGAAAGTTTATTGGACGTGAGAGAAGTTTGTTAAATTGAGTCATCGTTGTCATAGATTTCAGGAGCCAAACTTACCCAGAAGGCTTTGCGATATAATTACTTTCCCAGGAGCAAAATTGCTAGGCAAAAACTAAGTGTAACTAACGGCGTGTTTGTGTGTGTGTGTGTCATGAGACTGACTCTCCCTCTCCTCTTTTCCTCTCTAGGAGATAAGGATGGCAGCAAGGTGACATCAGTGATGGCGACCCCAGGCCAGGGGCCCGATCGGCCCCAGGAGGTCAGCTACACGGACACGAAGGTGATCGGGAACGGCTCGTTCGGCGTCGTCTACCAGGCCAAGCTGTGCGAGTCCGGAGAGCTGGTGGCCATCAAGAAGGTGCTGCAGGACAAGAGGTTTAAGGTGAGAGTCGTGGGGAGAGGAATGAGACGGCGTTAATCTCCAGCAGGCTGAAATTATAAGCAGTGTTTGCGTTCCTGAGATCAACGCCGTCCCATTTGTAAAGGAGCATAAGTGTGAGTTGAGCCAAAGATGTGGATGAGAATGCAGTATCTTTTTATAGATGATGATGTGACCATGGTGACATCAGTCTGCTGAATTTGATCCACTGTGACTAGTGTGTGTGTGTGTGTGTGTGTGTGTGTGTGTGTGTGTGTGTTTTAAACTCTTCACCCCTTTGATCACAGCTCTTCACGTATTCTGTGCTTGACACATTAAACCCACCAACCAGTCATCACGTCAAGCACTGTCGCCATGGCGACCTGTACCATGATTGATTTAATGAAATGCGCTTCCCCCCTGCTCTCGTTCAGATTGCAGAAATGAGTGATACAGTGAGAGAATCACCATTTCTCTTCCGTTGTCCCACAGACACACACTGACTTGCACTTATTACTTAAAAGAAAATAAATGACATCACACTGTGTTCATTTCAGGCCAGATTATATCTAATAGCTCCTACCAGTAAGGAAGCACGTCTGCCCTGAAGGAAATAAATAAAGAGGGAAAAACCCTGC
This sequence comes from Pangasius djambal, assembly GCA_022985145.1. NCBI lineage: Eukaryota > Metazoa > Chordata > Actinopteri > Siluriformes > Pangasiidae > Pangasius > Pangasius djambal. Next base: position 24,225,745 of record CM040979.1, read on the forward strand.
CCGGATGATACAGTATCGTGCTGAGTCATCCCTGAGCCAGTGATCGACATTTGATTATTCAGCCTTGGCACCTGGCCCGTTGGCATACGTTACAATGGAGAATGAAGTGTTCAGGTAGAATAGTCTTTCACTTCACTGCAGTGCCATTAGTGCACTGTTAGGTGTTCCTTCATTCCTCCTAAACAGCGTTGTTATAGATTAGCTGCTTAAGAAAGTGGCTGACATGTTTCCTTATAATGGCACTGTGGGAGTATAATGTGTGTGTGTGTGTGTGTGTGTGTGTGTGGCAGTGCAGAGTGGTAGGTAGATGAAGTCACCGACGTCGTGAGAGAGTGAGAGAGAGAGAGAGAGAGAGCTGATGAGCAGAGTAGCATGGTTTTGATGCTTAGATCATAATGAAAGTCCAGGGGAACATTATGTTAAATATTAGAACAGAGGTGTTACGGTAACTTCATGGAACGTTTGAATGAAAGAAAACAAGATGCCTGTGGATCCAGTTTGAGAAGTAAGTGGGTGTGGTCTAATATTCTAAAGAGCACACTGGATTGACAGTCCTCTGTCAAAGACTTCCGGGCAACTCCCACCCTACATGAAGCACCCTGTAACTGTGAACACTGTGCACTATAATGAACTAGTCATATTCAGTTAGCTAGCTAGCTATGATCCTGCACTATTTTGTAAGGAAAGAAGCAAAAAGAAAAAAAAGATGCAGGTAGTGAGGGTTGTCTGTTCTGCAAAGAGAACTGGAGGTATAGTGTAAAAAAGGGTGCATATATTTATACCGTGCGTCACTATCCTGCGTGTTTGTCTTTAATTTTGCTGTTTCTGGGTATAACATGATGCATATATTTTGCCCTCACGCTCCTTTACAAATAGACGGATGATAGAACTGGATTCAGGGATCTGCTGCGCATGATGTTTGACTTCCTCTCAGGCTCTCTTTAGCTGTTTCGCAGCGCTGCTCTTGCTACTAGTCACAGAAGGTTAAAATCATATAACAGATTTAAGATACAGCGTTACAGCCGAGTGAGTGAGTGAGTGAGTGAGTGAGTGAGTGAGTGAGTGAGTGAGTGAGTGAGTGAGTGAGTGAGTGAGTGAGTGAGTGAGTGAGTGAGTCCAGCTTTTTCACACACTGTGTGTGTAGGCTCCTAAAGTCTAATTCCACTAAGGACTTTTTTTCCCCCCAACTATCCTGAGCTTTCAAAACTCAAAGGTGTTTGTGTGTTTTTAAGCCCACTTCCTTTTCTCCTTCTTTTTTTTTTTTTTCTTTTTTAATAAATAAATGCATCTGTGACTGTTCTGAGCGTCCCACGCCGTGCAGCTGCAGCAAGACCGCCGGGGAATGTGCGATATTTCTGGTTTTGACGATTCCAACAGGATTTATTTTAATACGCCGCCTCTACATTTCCCTCACTTCCCTTAGCACCGTGAATGAGACACGCTTTCGCCTCTCCCTGTCACTGTGTGGGTGGTGTGCCAATTACAGCCTCTGTTTCAGGCAGCATGGCTCAGAGAGATAGTGTGTGTGTGTGTGTGTG
>CM040979.1:24236338-24297768 GCA_022985145.1 Pangasius djambal
GGTGTGTTTCGGGTGAATATACCTGCAGTTTGAATGCATTTGTATGGAAATGAAGCTATTTGCATGTAAACAGCCAGCGAGGCAGTGCATCTGTGAGCAGAGGTCAGGCTTAAAGCAGCTGAGAGCGAGCAGAGAGAGACGGATGGAAACGTGTCGTACACACAAAGGTCACATGGACGTTCTCGAAAGAATGCTTTAAGTTTATACGTGTGCGTGGTAAACCCACAGGAGTGTCGTGTTTGAGCGGTGACGAGTTTTATTCAGACACAAATGGAGCTTTCTCTCCGTATAGCATCTCCGAAGTGAGCGGTGATGCACACTCCTCTCCGTGGTCGTGTTTAGGTTCGGGATTTCCAGAAGAGTCAGTGAGGTTTTGTGCGATAGACAACTACACATCTCTCTGCTGTTAAAGGCCTGAGAATGATGCAATAAGGCTGCTACTGATACTGAGCAGTAAATTAAAGCATGGCAAACTTTTGTTGCAGGAGACAATGCAGCCTTCTCGAGGCAATAGACAGAGCTCGCGCTCTCTCTCTCTCTCTTTCTCTCTCTCTCTCTCTCTCACACACACTCTTTCTCTCTCTCTCTCTCACACACTCTTTCCATTCCGTATTGTAAGCGATATTGTTTCTGTAGTAATCAGCAGGTTGAAAATTGCCTGGGTCAGCAGGAGTGTGTGAGGTCAGACTGAGCTGTCACCATAACTGTGTGAAAGCACTTCTGTCGTCAGATGGATGGATGGATGGATGGATGGATGAGAAGCTGAACCTCTTTTCATTGTGTACAGGCTCGCTGAAACCGGACATTGTTAAAACATCGCCTAGTCTTTGTTAATTTATCAACTGTCCGATTTCGGTGCCCATGTAGCCTCAGGTTCCTGTTCTTGCCTGAGAGGAGTAGAATGCAATGTGGTGATCTGCTTTGTAGCCCATCCACCTTAACGTTTTATATGTTGTGCGTTCTGAGATGCTTTTCAGCTCTCCATGGTTGTAAAGAGTGGCTGTTTGAATCTGTCAGCTGGGTACTGGCCATTCTCCTCTGATCTCTCTCATTAACAAGGAGCTTCCGCGTCTCCATGTAAGTCACAGAGAGACGCAGAACCGCTTCTGCAGACAGTAGAACCTTAAACACTGAGGGGTTTCTTTGTATCTACTGAGCGTGAGCCAGAGCTTCGTACTTCTGAGTCTGAGTGGCTTCCCATGACAGACTGTTTCTGACATGACATCACTGCGCCTGACTGAAACTCATTGTTTAACACACTTTACATGACACACATACTCTGACGCTGATGTCACATCCTGCCCGGCCGATTATAGACACCAGACTCGGGCGGGGCAGAGGTCGCCGCCCATCGTCAGACGCAGTCTTTCTTCTGATGTCACTTCCTTTCTTTAGCATTCCTCCTCCTTCCTTCCTGCTTATGTCTAGACTTGATGGAGACAGGCTTCACTGGCAGGCAGATGTCGTTGATTCAGCAGCACAACATAATTTTGCTGCTCCATGATGCAGCATGGATTTAATCAGCGCAGATGAAATGAACAAAATCACCTGCAGATGGGACGAGGTCTGAGACTCGCACAGAACTGAATGCAGGGTGAATGCTTCTGTGATTAACATGATCTTGATATCGTTCTGTTATTCGATGTAGAAGGTTTGGAGATCTCGGCAAATAAGTACATTTCAGAGCTGTTACAGTGAGGAATAAAACACTCGGTCGGCGTGCTCTGATAGCCAGATAATTAACTGTGGGGTGGAGTGATGCAGCCAGACACGAAGCAGGGGAAATCTTACCACCCAAAGTCGATTATTTTCCTGTAACAGAACATAACCAAGTGTTTTATTCCTCTTACACCACAGCAATTTGCTGATGATTACAATCTTTTAGTTATTAAAGAATCACACAACATACATTTATCTGTTTACAGCTGCATTTACATTAGTTCCTTACATTATAGCAGCTATAAACAGTCCTTTCCTTACGAGCCTCTGTTTATTTCTCTTAAAATGAAAGCACAAGGTCTTGTCCAAAAGACTTTACAGCTTTACCTCTGACGCAGCACTGACACTGGCGACTCCTTCCGTACATGTTAAATAAACGTCACCTCACAGAAACTTTGCCATATCACTATGCATATATCACCATTTAAAAAAAAAAAATACTAATAATAATAATTCCCTCCATATTCTCCATAAATTTGGTTAAACCAGGAAGGATGAAGGCCAGTCAAACTAATCTTTTCAAACGGCTGCTCATGCTCAGCATAACACGCTCAGAGGAAAGCGCTGTTCACCCTCTTCCACATACATGAGCTCCTCCGATCGGTTCCCGTCACCAGCATCCCATCCTCCCACCCAGAGAGCAAGGGCAGTTTTACTCTCTCCGCCTCCCAGCCACAGATGGCTGCAATTGCTTTCTTTTTTGTTGTTTGTCTGTTTGTTTCTTCTTCTTTTTTTAACCCTTCAAGTGGAACTTCCGCCATAAAAGACTGTGAATGAGCTGTTACTTTAGAAACGATAACGTATTAGAACAAGCGTATTAATATAAACTTGTGATTCGACTGGCGGCGAGAACTACTGTCAGAACTGCTGGTATAGAAAAGGGATGTCTAACACCACCTGACCAGTCAGAATTGAGGATTCACAGCCTGTATCTGCTTCACTGGAACTTGCAAAGAGAAGCAAAAGAAAGAGTGATGAGTGGTATAGTTCTACACGCACATGTTCTCCATCTAACTGGATGCATGTTTGTGTTCCATCCTCACAGAAGGACGAGGTGTATCTGAACCTGGTACTGGATTACGTCCCCGAGACTGTATACAGAGTCGCCAGACACTACAGTCGAGCCAAACAGACCCTCCCCATGGTTTACGTCAAGGTGCGTATGAGTGCTTCTGCTCTGCTCTGAGGGGGGTGTGTGTGTTTGTGTTTGTGTTTGTTTCCATAGTAAATGTATGTCAGTTCTTCTGGTGTATGGTAAGGAATCTTTGTGTGTTTGCCCATGGTTTATGTCAAGGTGTGTGTGTGTGTGTGTGTGTGTGTGTGTGTGTGATGAATTACATCCCTGCTCTTACCTAGGTCTGGGCTTTATGGCAATATAATATGGATACCGTGATAAATTATGTCACAGTACACTTTTCTGAGATATTGTGTTATCTTTTTATTAGATTATTATTATTTACTTTTGAATAATTATTTTTCGTGCTTTGTACTGTCTTCAACATTTTTTACAAACATTTCCAGTGTTAAATATTTTGTATTTTTTTCTTTTAGAAATAATATATAGATGTTTAATAAATTATCAAACGGTTTTTTTAAGAAATGCAAAACAACTGTTTTACTGTCAAATTGAAGTGCTGAACCTGGGTGTGTGGGTGTGTGTGTGTGGGTGTGTGTGCGCGTGTGTGTGTGCGCGCTGCAGTTGTACATGTATCAGCTCTTCAGAAGTCTGGCCTACATCCATTCTTTTGGAATCTGCCATCGAGACATCAAACCCCAGAACCTGCTGCTGGATCCCGAGACGGCCGTGCTCAAACTCTGTGACTTCGGCAGGTCAGTGCTGGGACACGTGCTCGCTCACACACACGCGCGCACACACATACAGTGTAAAGTGGTGTGTAAGAACAGCTGAGCTCCTGCATGCTATGACCTGGTGACAGTTTGCAGCCTCTGCAGTTTAGTTAATGACTCACCTTAATGTGCATAGTTAAACACTGTAAAGAAATTTAAAGCAGGAGAATAATCATGAAAAAGTGAGTTAGCTGATCATAAGCACACGCACAGCATCCAAAAACCTTCAGCCAGCCGTGAAGTGTGCGGAACTTTAGTTCATTATTAATAAATATAACCTTTCTGTCTGCACTTTTCCCCACATGGTGCACTCATCAGAGCGAGACGAGTGTTGTTCAGAATCCTGATGAGCAGACATTAAAGATTTATGAGCTGCTTGAACGCTGAATTCTACTGTATGCAGTGTCTCTCTCTCTGTGTCTCTGTCTGTGTCTCTCTCTGTGTCTCTGTCTGTGTCTCTCTCTCTCTCTCTCTCTCTCTCTCTCTCTCTCTCTGTCTCTTGTGTGTCTCTCTGTGTGTCTCACTGTCTGTCTCTCTGTCTCTCACCTTGTATCTCTGAGTCTCACTGTGTCTCTCTGTGAGTCTGTTTGTCCCTGTCCCCCCCCCTCTCACTCTCACTCTCACTCACTCACTCTGTTTTTGTGTCTCTCTGTGAGTCTGTTTGTCCCTGTCTCTCACTCTGTTTTTGTGTCTCTCTGTCTGTGTCTCTCCCTGTATCTCTCTGAGCCTCACTGTGTCTCTCTGTGAGTCTGTGTGTGTGTCTCTCTCTGTGTATTTTTCTCTGTGTGTCTCTCTCTGTGTGTGTAAATTAAATGACATAAATGTGGAAATAAAGAAAAGGATCAAAGATGAAAAAACATTAAATGATGAATATCGCCCATTCCTGTGAGCGTGTCAGCTGTGAGATGCATTTGGTATTGTTTGCTCTCTCTGAACGCCGTGTTCTTCCATGTACAGCGCTAAGCAGCTGGTCCGTGGAGAACCAAACGTGTCCTACATCTGCTCCCGGTACTACAGAGCTCCAGAACTCATCTTCGGAGCCACTGACTACACCTCCAGCATAGGTATGCAGAAGCTAAAGCTACATCACATAACCTCATGTTCAGCATAGAGTCAGTAAGAGCATAGTAATGATCACACTGCAATAGCGTGCGTGCGTGCGTGCGTGCGTGTGTGTTGTATGCACGCGAGCTAAAGCTTTGATCTCTGCCTGAAAAGGATGTGTGATGTGGAGTGTGGTGAACCCGTGTTTCATGCTCCTGTCACTGACCTTTGACCCTCTCTCTCTTTTTTTTTTTTTTTTTTTTTTTTTTTTTTTTTTTTTTTTTTTTTTTTTTTTTTTTTTTTTTTTTTTTGAACTTCAGACGTATGGTCAGCAGGCTGTGTGCTGGCTGAGCTGTTGCTAGGGCAACCAATTTTCCCTGGCGACAGCGGAGTGGATCAGCTGGTGGAGATCATCAAGGTACTGACTCCATGCTGGTGTGTGTGTGTGTGTGTGTGTGTGTGTGTGTGTTTTCATTCACAAAATCTGATGTATGACTAGTCTGTCTGTCTCACTGTCTCTTGGTCTCTTTCTGTCTCTCTCACTCTGTCTCTCTTTCTGTCTTTGTCTCTGCCCTACTGTGTGTGTGTGTGTGTGTGTGTGTGTGTGTGTGTGTGTGTGTGTGTGTGTGTGTGTGTGTGTGTGTGTGTGTGTGTGTGTGTTCATTCACAAAACCCGATGTATGGCTTCTGTCTGTCTGTCTCTCTCTCTTTATTTTTCTCTTTCCTTCTATCTCACTCTATGTTGTGCTCTCTTATGCTCTCTCTCTGTCTTTTCATCTATTTTTATCTCTTTCTGTGCCTCTCTCTGTCTTGTTCTGTCTCTGTTTCACTCTGGTGCTATCTCTCATGCACTCTGTTTCTTGGTCTCTCTCTGTTGCGCTCTCTCTCTCTCTCCCTCCCCCTCCCTCTCTCAGGTTTTGGGCACACCCACCCGCGAGCAGATTCGAGAGATGAACCCCAATTACACAGAGTTCAAGTTTCCTCAGATAAAGGCCCACCCATGGACTAAGGTGAGTGAGCAGGTACAGAAAAAAAAAAATCCGTTTCTTTTCCTTCAGCTCCATTTAGCTTCATCACCACCTTCACCTCCTTCACCTCCTCCACCTCATCATCCTGCTGTGAGCTCAGCTGTCCATCCTGCTGATCTCATTCATCTCCATCCTCCCTGACTCAGCACAACCACAGGTGTGGTTTATTGGCTTCAGAGCTCACTCTCAAACTACCGTGGATTTCGTATGCCATGCTGTTCATGTGCAGAAGCCATGTAACCTTGTTAAACATATATACTCATATGCTGCCCTGTCTGTCTATCCATGTTCTTCTTCTTTAGCTCAGTGATAATTTGGCCATTTCTGCTTGGGCTGTCAACACATTCACAGGAATATTTTAGTTTTTAAAAGGGAAAAAAAGTAAACAAGCCTCCTGAAAAAATTATCTGAGGATGGAGAACACAGAGCTGATGCTAAATAAATGGTCACGGAAATGTAAGATTAACTGGTTTCAAATGTTTTGCATATACTTCTCTTTGTTCATCAGTCCACATATCCAGAACATTTCTGCAGCATTACAGCTCTGTCGTTAGGCTTAGTTTGTTTCTCATGGCTCACTTTAGCAGCTTGTATCCACGAAAATGCCACACACAACCAAAAATCCACATCATGTTTAGTTCAGTTGCTGCAGTTGGGTTGACTCAGGGTCGACTCGGTTTCTCACTGCAGACAAACTGCGCTGGAATTCACTTGGGAGCAGTCCAAGACCACCTCAGACGCTGTCGCACTAGTTGTATCTGTCCACACCCAAGTGTGAACCAAAGAACTGGAAATCCTAGTTCTATTTCTGTAGTGCTAGCTCTATACAGAGTTGTATTCAAACATACTAAAACAGTGCCAAAATTCCCAGACTGATACAGCAGGATACAGCCTTTTAGTATGAACTCCACACTGTTGAGTCATAATTATCTCAATGGTTCAGTGACGGACATAAGGGTGTTACTGCTGACACGAGCCTGATGGCTTAGGCCTGTGTTTCCTGCTCGTCGCGTCATTATAACACACCCGAATCCAGTCATTAGCTCATTATCTTGGTGTGAGCTGAATCAGCTGAATGAGCTTCTCACTGGTATTTATAAGACAGCACGGGAAAGTTGAGTAACTTAAAGTAAACTAAACATATATATATATATATATATAGTCTTAGGCACATGCAAAGAAATGCTGTAGAGCAAAGCTGTCTTCAAAAATAATGAAATTAAATGTTTGTACATTAAAAAAAACTACTATAAAGAGCAGTAAACAGTAATAAATGAAACAAAGTCAATATTTGGTGTGACGATCCTTCGCTTTAAAAAAAAAATAGTCTCACGTGCAGTGTGTGCAGTTTTATAAGGAAACGAGCTGTAAGTGTTACTGAGCAGAAGCAGCCGCAGTTCTTCTGGAGACTCTGACTGTCGACTCGCTTCTTATTTCTGCAGCGAAACCCAGCAGCTTTCATTATTTTTATTTTATTTTTTTTTTGTCTGAAAAGTGTCTCTTATGTAATACGCTGCTTTCTTTACTGACATAAACATTTTTCTGTAACATTTAATGTCGCGCTGGAAAACTAATGTTTGGAAATCTAAAATGTTTTTGTACTGAATCAGTAATGAAGTCATAAAATACAAATCTCTAACAAAGTTTGTACTAAAAAAATAGGGTGCCTAAGACTTTTGCACAGTACTGTATATATATAAAGGGTGTGTGTGTATATGTGTGTGTGTGTGTGTGTGTGTGTGTGTGTATATATTTTGCAGCATGATCTTAGAAGCTTTGTTATACTGTTATATGTCCTTACTAAACACGTTAGTATTTGTTTAAAAGTTTGATTCAGCAAAAAATCCAGTCCTTTGTACATTCTTTGTACATTTTGTTCTTATACATTCACACTTCATTAATGATTTGTTAACAAGTACAAGGAAAAAATGTCATCACCATCACACACATTAAAAAACATCTACACCATCTACATGTACATTAGGCTATTTCAGAATACATGTTGATCAAGGACGTGATCTTTTTTCATGTCACTGATCCGCCTTGGGCTTGGTGCGAGCCTTGGGGGGTCGTGTTCGTTTCTACCAACATACACAACGTTCCCAGCTAATTCTGCACAGCGGGCAACCTTACCCACAACTGTGATCATGCAAACCAGGGGACTTCAAAGCACTAACTAACACTAAATAATTTTAGCTAACATGATTTCCATGCTTAAAGGCTTCTTTAAGTTAGATTTCGAGTCCTGCGATAAATTACAGTAGAGTGCATGGTGATGCGAGTAGAGATGGGGGTGTTTCCAGTTAGCAAATGTATAGAATATGTAATGAAAGTAAAATTTAAGTGCTTCTCTTTATTTTCATTGACCTTTTTTTTTGTTTTGTTTTGTTTTTGTGAAACTCCCATGGCAAGCACACTTTGAGTAACTTCATAGCATCCAAGTCCAGTCTGACTGAGCGGTGTAGCTGTACTGCTTAGCGGCGAGGGAGAATTGGTGCCTCCTGCTGGTTATTTAACACAGTGCATAAGGAGCAGAAGATGACTATGCTATGCTACTTTTTTCTTTTGCTCTCTTTCTCTCTGTGTTTTTCTTTCTCTGCTCAAGCTGTGGTGAAAACTGCCCCCATGTTAGCACTCCTGTTAGCACCCCTTGCCCCCATGTTAGCACTCCTGTTAGCACCCCTTGCCCCCATGTTAGCACTCCTGAGTCACTCAGCTCATTGCTAGGTTCAGGCTGATTTAGTTTTTTTGCTGGGCAGTACTGATAGCTGCGAGACTCTTGATTTACACACAAATGGTTGAAGTTTAGTTTTGAAATGTAAAGTTCTGCCAGAATCACCCTACCACAGGGCATTGCAGTGCATGTCCATGTAGTAGCCCTCCTCAAATGAACCATGAAGCCTGACATGTGATGGGACGGACGGGGATGGCTGCAGCATCGTACTGTTATGCTGACCTGCCTGGTGTCGTGCACTCTCCTGAGTGCTCATTCTTGAGTATTTTTGTATTGTATAATTATTGTTTTGCTTGTTTATTGTCCTGTGTGTTTATTGTCCGGAGTATTTATTGTCTTGTGTATTTGATGTTCTGGATAATTCTTGTTCTGTGTATAAATTGTCCCGTTTGTTTATTGTCCTGCATATTTGTTGTTCTGAGTGTTTATTGTGCTGTTTATTAATTGTCCTGTTTGTGTATTGTCCTGAGTAATTATTCTCTTGAGTATTTATTTATTTTTTGTTGTATTTATTCCTCCGATTGTTTGTTGTCCTGTGTATTTATTCTCCTAAGTATTTGTCCTGTTTGTTTATTGTCGTGAGTGTTTATTGTCCTCACTGTTTATTGCTGTTTGTTTGTTGTCCTGAGTATTTATTTTCTTGTTGTATTTATCCTCTGTTTGTTTTTATTCTCCTGTTTGTTTATTGTCCTGTGTAGTTAGTATTCTGACTCTTTATTGTCCTGTTTATTGTATATTTTTGCATGTCTCACACTGTGTATTTGTTCTTCTATGTAGTCGCGTGTATCATGTTTTGCACCATGGTCCTAAAGAAACTTTTCTTTCGGCTTTAGTAGGAATGAATTTATATGTAGGAATGAAAATAAATCCCGCTCGTCTTGCCTCGACTTGTGTCATGCGTGCTGATGTGTTTGCAGGTGTTGCGGCCGCGCACGCCTCCTGAAGCCATCGCTCTGTGCTCTCGTCTGTTGGAGTACACACCCACGGCTCGGCTCACGCCGCTCGAGGCCTGCGCAAACTCCTTCTTTGACGAGCTGAGAGACCCGAACATCAAACTGCCCAACGGGAGGGAGAAGCCATCGCTGTTCAACTTCACCACTCAAGGTTAGGACTGGCTTTAGCCTGAACAATAAGGCTGATAAGTCTCACTTTACCAACTTCATCTCCAACCTTCTGCACTGTTAATCTATATAAAGTTCCCTAACTGCTATTTCTCTCTCTCTCGCTCTCGCTTCTCTATTTCTCTTACAGAATTGTCCAGTAACCCATCCTTGGCCACCATCTTGATTCCTGCTCATGCACGTAATCAAGCAGGCGCCTCCACCCCCACCAATGCCTCCAGCACTACAGGTCAGTCTCCATCATCTTCCTGTTTAAGTGTTTCAGCATTCTCTCCAAGAACATGTTATTAATTCTTCCCAGGACATGAGAAATAATTAGACATAATAATATCTAATAATTAGGCAAAAATGAATGGTTTATTAGAGCAAACGTTCCTAAATTTCCATGGCTCCTGGCCACAGAAGCTCCTCCAGCCCATGGCAGATCAGAACCAACCCGAGCGTGTAAACTGTAAACACAGCTGTAACGCAATAATTGCACTGGGAATCAGTGAAAAACAGACCTACACAAGCTGCTGTGAGGTTTGATTAACAATGCACACTGATTAAGGAAGCAGCTGCCCAATCAGAAGCCTGAGTCTGACTTCCTGCCCTTAACACTAGACCTTATACATTCTGACTTAAATTTACTTCATCTGTTTTAACAATTATTTAACACCCACTGGAGGAAATAAAACCTTTATCTTTAGTGTTCGTACTTATCCTGAAAAACTTCTTTTTTTTTTTTTTTTCTTTAAACCAATAAAAACAACCTTATCATGAGGAAAAACCCAGAGAGTGAGATCATAGCTAATACTAAAGAAAGATAAATGATCAAAGGGAACTAAGTGTTACTGTCTCAAGGCCGGTTTTTACTTGACGCATGACCTCATGTGCGCATGTAGAAGCAGCGGCAACTCAGGTGGCACTGTTCACATTCCGGCTTGTGTATCTGGCTCTGTGTAAATGGCACATCAGAGCCAAACATCCCTGTTTAGCAGCTTTATGCACAAGCTCCGTTCCTCTTTTTTGCTGTTGTCGTGATTGTCGTCATGATCTGCATCTCAAAGTGAAAACTCTTACTCAATAACTGTGTGTGTGATTTTGAGATGATGTTAGTTTGTTTATTCAGTAGCAGACACAGTGTCACAAGGTGCTATACTGCTCCCACTATTTACATTAGTATTGCACTATATGGAAGCATTGCGTTAATTTCTGAGGAGGTGCACAAACGACGCTGCAGACAACTACAGGATACACGCGGCAGCCATCTTGCATACGCGTATGCCCAGTTACAAGCAAGTATAATTGAGTCTTAAATCGATCCAGAGTCAGTTTACCTCCGTTTATTTTATTTAACTTTATTTGTCCAGGAAAATTTTGAATTCAGACCTGCTTTGTTGTTTTCATACGTTCCAGAATATGAAGTCAGCTTTAAACTTTCTTTTACATGTTTTTTTTTTTTTTCTCCATTTTCACCTCAGTTTGTTCACCTGCCCCGAGCCAGCTCTCACCTACCATACGAGGAACATGAACGCTAGCGTGTGCTTCCTCAGACACGTAAAGCCAGGCAGTGTAACACACGCTGAGGAGATATAATATATAAAAGTGTTTACTATAGATCACTCAGCATACAGACAAGTTTGTTAAACATAGAACACTGACTATAGTTTGCTGTTGTTTGGAGGAAAATACACATCACAGTTAGTTGGCTAGTTTGGATCTTACAAATGACTAAAATGAAGGTGTCCATGGGTTTTTCCCACTTTGTTGCTTGAATGTACAGAGGTCGAAAATCATGTACTTCCGAGTTCAGTATGCAGCATTCATTTGCTTGATATTTAATATAGCTGGTTGTGGAGGTGTGTGTGTGTGTGTGTGTGTGTGTGTGTGTGTGTGTGTGTGTGTGTGTGTGTGTGTGTGTGTGTGTGTGTGTGTGTAAATCTGTAACTTGATTATTATACATATCAGCACGTGTCTCTGTAAACATCAGTGGTCATGCATGAAATGATTTCCTGAACAGTAGAACCCTGATCTTGTTTCTTTTATGTTCCAGATACCAACAGCGGAGAGCGCGGTCAGACCACCAATGCAGCCTCTGCCTCCGCCTCCAACACCTCCACCTGAGTGTCCCGGCAGTTCATCCATCCGGCCCAGCCCATCCGGGCGACGCCCCACCCCGCCCCGCCTCGCCGTTCCCCAGATTAGTAGGCGGGGTTTAAACCATCCAGCCACAACAATTAAAGAAACTGCAAGAGCCAAACCCATAATTTCAGTGCTTTCAGCGCTGTCCAAACCGAGTTCCCGGACATGTACAGAACCGTGATAGTGAAAGCAGAGAGTGAAAGAGAGAGAGGTGAGCAGTGGCACAGGGGGAGAACTCACACCATCAATCCTGTGGACAACCTCTTAATCAAAGCAATCCAGTAGCCGAATCCATCTTCTTCCATCTCAGTTTAGCGAGCCTGCTGTTCAAATAGGCTGCCCTCGCTCTCTCCCTTCTCCCTCACTCCCTCTCTCTTTCACTCTTTCACCGTCTTATACACACCGTCTGTCCTTCCTCATCTTCCTCCCCCTCACTCCCCCTTCACCTGTAGTGCATGGCTTGAATTTGGTTGGGAGCACTCAATAACGTAAAAAGATCCAGGAAATCGCTAAAAGCAACATTTTTGTGTATCATATATATATATATATATATATATATATATATATATATATATATATATATATATATATATATATATATATATATATATATATATATAATGCACTCGGACTGCATAACAAGCGAAGTAACGCAACAAGCGTGCATGATTCAGCAACAAAGCCAAAAGAAAACAAAAAAAAAAAAAATCTCGTTGTGCTCAGAAAGATTTAGTTATGAGTTTGAAATATTTACATATGATTATTTTATGTTATTTTATTTTATACTGAAAATAGGGGGATTTTATGGGGTTGGGTGAGGGAGGGGCTGTCACTTTTGATTGACACGAGAGACTTACTTGTATCCTTTTCTGTGTTTTTGTATTATATATACATATATAAATACATACACAGTTTATATATTTCTTTGCGTTATGTAAAATATATATGTGTGTGTGTTTGTGCGCACGCATATGAATAAAAGCTCCGCCTCTGGATTAAATGCATTCTGAACCAACGAAGCTTTATACACGATTGATTCAGAACACTTCAAAGGCATCGGGGGCGGAGCTTTTGCGTGGCAGCCAATCCGTGGCTGACTGAGAAATTATGTATGTAGACACGAATAAATGAAATCCATAGCGGGGCAGGAATGCTGTAATTTCTAGCTAATGTGCTCAAAATGTCAGTTCAGAGCTGTAGAACTGTAGAGTATATTCTAATCCTGAGTATAACACTCGCTCTTTTCTCTCCGTTAGTATCAGAAGTCCTCAGGTTTCTTTGTTTATTGGTCACACCATGAGTTCCTTCAAAAAGCAGGGTTTTTTTTAAATTGAAAAAAAACAACAATCCACTGAATGCTAGACTTTGATGTGATAGTGTTGGGTTCGAGCTGAACATGAACGGTGCGTCGTTAGCTGAGGGGACATGTGACTCAGTGTTTCTTAACATAAGGTTCACAGTCTGTCGGCCGTGATGCCGATCGTTCAGCACTGTGAACTGAGGAGCTGAGCATTTCCTGTTTTCTGTGTTCAATCATCAATGCTGTGTAGTTGTTGTTGTAACCACTACTTGAACATTCATCACATCACTCCCCCCCCCCCCCTTCCACTTTTAACATCATCTTAAATGGAAAAACTGTATATTTTAATCAGAATGTCTTAATACACAAATGTAACAGTTAAAAAAAAAAAAAAATCAACAAAATATGTAAATACAGCACAGTTGCTCCTCGCCAAATTCTGGCTTGTATGTTTTGTTTTTAATTCGTTTGTTTATATATATATATATATATAAAACCTTCATTGTGCGTGTTTTATGGTATGAATATGTACATATGCTGACCTGAGAACTGTTACCAAGAGGAAAAAAAGAAAAAAAAAACAGTAAAAGGTTTTAAAAAAAAAAAAAAAAAAGTATAAACTCTCATAAAATGGTGAAAAAAAGAGAGATTAAAAAAAGATCAGGGCAAATCTGAACTGTTTGTTGGAAACTGTAGATGAGGAGCTTTCTCCAGCCATATAGTTCAATCTTCTCTGTACAGTAGGTGCCAGCTATATTATTGTAATATGTAGTAACTGTATAGTGTATCTAGAGTTTGGAGTGCCTTTGCTTCCATTCACCCCTTTTTTCCCCTCCTCGAACCTCATCCTTTACTCACACAGTACTGTAACTCTCTCTGTGACGCTCAGAGTGTGTGCTGTCGGTCGGTCGGCGTTCTGGCCTACCTCTTTATTTACATTGTTAACCCCATCAGTGATGACCGTTTCATTGGTAATATTTTAATAACTCATGATCTGGTTGTTGTCTCAGGCACCAGAGATGGAATCTGAGTGGAATAAAATTCTCTTCTGGCATTAGAGTCAGAGGTCCAGGTCAGATTTGCTGATTGATGCACTGTTTCACAAAATGTCATTGATTTAATGATTTCTTTAACTTGACTTTTTATGATATTTTAGCATATTCAAGGCAGCATCAACATGCCTGGTTGCTGCTCTGCATGGCTTTAACGGTACTGAGAGAAATCTAAATCCAGTAACTGTTCAAATCATCCAGTTAGGAGGATTTAGGAGAACACATGCAATAAAGTAGGTATTTTGGATTTGTTTTTAAATATGCTCATTTTTCAATTACCATAAGGTAATCAGCTGAATTATGTAAAATGAACTGTATACCGTTTTATACAGCAGTTAGTTTCAGTCCACTAATGTGACTGGACAAGTGGTGTTCCAGTAGTGCTGATATTTAGTACAACAGCACCGGGACATTTCACCTTGTATCACGACCGCTTGTCTGTGTTCACTACATACAATTCCAAACCGAGCAACAGTTCTTTGCATTGAAACCGTTACTACGCTTACTACGGGCCGTCAGTCAGTCTGTGCATCGGCATGGCAACGCTTTATCCAGCTGTTGCTTCTTTAGGAACTATTTCCACTGACAGCAAAAATAAACAAAATATTTGGGCCTATTGTGTCTGAAATGTCAGTTACTCGGTATTAATTTCTTATTTATAGAACTGTTGTATAAAAGCAATATCACATCTGCAATCGTGCTGTTGTGCTGAATATCACCTGAATATTACCTGTAATTACCTGCGGCCGAATCACAGCCGTGCCAGTATTTACTATAGAAGCGCACTTGCTTGTGTGGTACTGCTTAATTGACACCTGGGCCGTGTTTTTTTTTTTTTTTTTTTTTTTTTTTTTTTTTTTTTTTTTTTTTTTTTTTTTTTTTTTTTTTTTTTTTTTTTTTTTTTTTTTTTTTTTTTTTTTAAGGCCAGTATTTCTTAGGTCAGGTGACGACATGGTGTCTTAATGTAAGTGTAGGGGTGTGTGTGTGTGTGTGTGTGTGTGTGTGTGGGGCACAACCGAGTCTGTCCTCAACCCCGGGTCATAGTGTCGTCCCTACGGGCAATAACTCCTCAGCATACACACCTGTGTTTGGCCGGCTGACAGCAGCACTTCAAGGGCGTCACGTAGCACCCACGATCCTCCATTCCTCCAACTCCCCCCTGTGTAAAGCTCGCTTTGTAAATTATGCATTCATAGACATGTTACTTTCCACAAACCGTGTGACCACTTCTTGTGACTAAAGTTTAACTAAGAGTAAAGAAAGGTTTAAAAATGGAAAAGCCAAAAAAATAATAACGTTAGCTATATTCAGGCATTACATTACATTACATTACATTACATTACATTACACACATCAAGAAAAAAAGGTGTCTTGGTTTAAAGTGAAAATAAAGAAGAAAATACAACCTGTATAACATTACTACTACTTGAATGCTTCTGTTTGTGACTGATTTTTTTTTTTTATTATTATTTTAATTTTAAATATATACATCTTTTTTCTGTGAAGGTATGCTAAATGTCTCCTTTTCTTTGTAAATAATGTCCGTTTTGGTCCTCGGTGTGACTCGGATTCAGAGAATAGTTACCTGGTACTGTAATTTGCATTAAATAAAGAGTAGGATAGCTTGGAAATGAACACACGCTCTCTAGTGGTTTCTGTGTCCTTTACTGTGTAACATCATAAGAGGAGAGTTGTAGAGCTGTGTCCGAAATGGCACCCTAAGCCCTACGTTCTTCTTCCAAGTGCAGAATAAGGGTAAGTAGTCCTGAAGGGGAAGGCATTTGGGACACAGTGCTGTTGTACAGATTGTGAATTTTTTTTTTACAGATGTCATGGACGATTACGAACAACGCAGCATGGTGAAATCAGGTATTAATGAATGATCGTAAACCACATAAAGTTTGTTTTTATGCTTCTTGTCCTACATAAAGCTTATTGGTAACAAGTTGCATTAATGATGGAAGACACTGAGCCACATTTTTTATCCCCCTCCACTGCCGCCCATGTTGCTCTCTGCTCTCAGTAAACACTAGCCGTAGCCAGTACCGCAAAGGATTTTGGGTAAGAGACCACAGTGAGGACACAGAGCCCACTGAAAACATGAAGAAATGCTACAGACGTTGTTGGCATGCGCAGAGGAGCGCAGGTGAGAATAGTGATGTTACGCTGGGTACAGGACGGCAGTGCATTTTCAGCTGAAGCTCTGTTTCAGTGTTTGTGAGGTTTTCTTGTAATGACATCACTGATGACTTAAAGCCTTGTTTAGGGATTGCTTTGCGAATCAGCGTAGTTTAGTTTGAGTTGTATTGAGTAATCTTTTTACAAGCATATTTAATCTCAAAACCAATTTACTGCCTGTTAAAAGAAACATTATCACTTCAGTTGATGCACACTACACCGATCAGCTATAACATTAAAACCACCCGTCTAATATCGTGTAGGTCTCCCTTCTGCCTTACTTAAGGTTTTTGCTACTTACGTAAGTTTATTGCTACTGGTCATTTATATGGAAGGTAAAATTGTCTAATCTTTCCAGAAACTGGTACATGCCTGAGTAAAAAATTACTCACATGACAAATGACTAAAATCCCACCGATAGACCAGAAATAATTACATTATTATTATGCAAGTAATGCGGTTTGAACAGGGCTTTTGTAGGTTATAACATAAAAGGGATTAATACAATGCTTACATGCTCAACAGTGAATGAAAGCTATTGCAGACAGTTTAGTGTTCCTACTATAACAACTCTCCCTGGTCTCCACAAAGCCTCCAGTGACTTGTATACAGATTTTTACTAAGACAATCACATAACCACTTAAACTTATTATTATTATTATTTATTTTATATAGCGCCTTTCTGTAAACTCAAGGTCACTTTACAAAATGAAAAAACATGACAGCAGACAAAGAACAAAAGAAAATAAACAAGAAATCCATGGCATGAATCAGATCATGCAGTCAGAGATCAGAAAAACAAGAAAGAAAAAGATGTGTTTTAAGGTGGGTTTTGAAATCCTGTAATGAAGAAAGATCACGCATGTTTTTGGGAAGAGACTTCCAGAGTGTGGGAGCAGAGAGACAGAACGCCCGTCCACCAAACGATGCTAGCCTGTGGCGTGGGATTAACAGTAGACCGGTATCTGAAGAGCGCAATGTGCGAACTGGAGAATAAGTATGAATGAGATCAGAAATGTATGGGGAGGGGCGAGACCATGAAGTGCTTTGAAGGTGATGAGGAGAATCTTGTATTGAATACGAGAACGAACGGGTAGCCAATGAAGTCTGTGTAGGGCGGGAGTAATATGAGGGGATTTCTTAGAAAAAGTGAGAACCCTAGCTGCGGAGTTCTGGATATACTGGAGCTTATTTAATGCTGTGTTTGGTAGACCATAGAATCGAGTCGAGAAGTGACGAAGGCATGAACCAGTGTCTCAGCGTCACTGAGATTTAAGAAGGGACGTAAACGAGCAATATTACGGAGGTGAAAGAAGGCAGATTTAGTGAGTGAAGAAATGTGAGGCAGGAAAGAGAGAGAGGAGTCAAAGATTATACCCAGGTTTTTAACGGTGGTGGAAGGTCGAACCAAGTTCCCAGCAATGTTAACATTAACACGAACACAACATTAACGTTAACATTAACACTTCATTTACTGGGTTTATGTAGCCTTTATTTAAAAGTCACAGACGTCAGTGAACACCACACTAATTTTAAACATCCCATTTATTTTCCTGAGGTTAGAACATCTGTACAAATATTCAGACAGAAAACAGACCTGAGTGGCTTCAGTGAGCAGTGATTGTTCATTGTTTTGTGCATTCTGAACATTGTAATGTGTGTACATAAACGGTTTGTTTGTTTCAGTAAGTCTACACTTACAGCATTTCAGCATGCAGCAAAAGACATCACCCAGAAACATTTGGCTGATTTTTGGTGGTGGTTTTTGTTTTTTGGCATCACACATCTACTTTGTCACATTATCAGAATAGAAATGTGTGTGTTTAAGCCTCCTGGCCTGACCTGGGATCAGATGAGATCATTAGACTACATTTAGAGCTGAGCTTCTGAGCTTATATTGGCACTTGCGCCACCAGATGGTGCTGCAATCTTTCTTTTTTTCTTTTTTTTTTTTTTAAAGCTCTCTAAACTAAAGTACTGTGCAAAAAAACATCCCCGTGCTGGTTATCATGTTTTACATCTAAGTATTTTTAGAACCCATGTGGCCAAAAGTGCCATTTTCTCCCTGATTGGCACACGCCTGGGTAAAATGCCATCATTGCTGACTGTGTAGATCATGTGAGGACATGGTTCTGCCTGATCGCTTTCTTTCAATATTAGCCGTAATAGCGATTTTATTCTACGAAGATTTGCACAGCTTTCACCCTTCACCCTGTAGTGTCCATCACTGAGGTACATGTTACAGATGAAATCTCACAAGATAAAACTTTCACATAGTATTAAATCTCTTCTCTTATTGTAATAAAATTTGACAACACTTACATCTCACATAACACACAACATTTAAGCATATTCTCTCTTTCTACGACAAACACAATCAGTAGCTATTTTTGTTTTTGCTTTTTTTTTTGGCCAGACTGTCATTTTCAATGGACAGCATCTTTCCACAGGCATCACGGCTGCAGGTCTAAGGTTTATACACAGTAATTGGCATGTAACTTTGTACGCAAAAGGCAGAATAACATAGGCATTAAAGCCTCTTCAATGCTTCATTTTCTTCAAACACATCACAAGGTTACAGTTGAACCCAAATGAGCGCAAGTCTTATATACACATTGCTGTTTCTTGTTTTTGTTTTTTTTTTAATACATTTATGTGAGTAACTTTATTCCAGATTAACAACTTTAATGACTTTTACTGCCATTAGATGATGTTTAGGATCCTGACATTAAACCCGCATTGCTGCGCTTTGCATTGATTTGATTTATTACAGGAAACTGGCTGAACTCTAAGGTCCCCAGACACGAAAGTAGTTGCATGTGTGCTTTCTTTCCTAACACTTGGTTACGCCTCCACTCACCTGTCAATTTTAGACCACTCACTGGGTGACAATACAGCAGGGGGTTCTCAAACTATCTGCAGACAATAAACTCAAATAAATTCAGTACAGATTTATTTTATGAACATAATCTAACTATGTAAGTATTAGGCTCATTATTTGAATATGTTTAATCATATACCAGCTGTTAATTTCATGCATTTTATTCCTGAACATTAGGTTTTATTTATAGGCTTGTGCTGGAGTTTTTTTTTTTTTTTTTTTTTTTTTTTTTTTTTTTTTTTTTTTTTTTTTTTTTTTTTTTTTTTTTTTTTTTTTTTTTTTTTTTTTTTTTTAATAAAAGAAAGCTTACTGGAAAGGTTCACAGAGCATTTGATTGAGACTAGAGGTGTGTGTTGGGACTGGGGTCCTACAGGACACAAGTACAACATCACACAAGTGAGAGGTATTTCATGTGGGAGCAAGCAGTTAGATATGAAGCTTGCGAGACAAAGAAAGATTAATGTGAATGTGAGTTCTGCATGATACTTTTACAGCATCCTTAGTAACTGCCTGGTCAGGGTCATGGTGGTTTAAATTAGGCTACTAATTTGTTTCTATTTTGGTAAACAGAACCAACTAAAGTCATTAGAAAACATTCCAAGCAGGTACAAACAAAAATTAATAATTGAGTAAGTGGTACTGAAAAAAAAACAGTCCTGTCTCTAAACGAGACCAATTATGAACTCGAGTGATGTAGCTGAAGTTGAGGAACGGTCAAAGCCAGAATTCACAAACCATGCTGACAGTGCTGGAATTTAATTCTGGTTTAGGCCACGCCCACATCTGGTTTAATCGGAATACAGATACAGATATTTGGAGTAATAAACTGATACTGATAGTGTGACTGTGATACACCCCTCCTACCTGAACTGTAAGATGACCTGTGGTCTGTGATTTTCACCACTGTAACAAAATTACAGAACTCACAGACCCCTGGCTAGGCTTCATGTCCTCGGACCCCTCTTTTAAAAAAAAAAAAACAAAAAACAGTGACCCAGAGTTTGGTGTTCCTTCAGCTGTTTGAAGAAATCTCACAAGCTTTCAATCAGATTGAGTAAAAGTAAACCTGAGTCTAGCCAACAAACCGATAATCTTAAACTTATATTTTATAATCTCATTTATCTAAAGCAGCACTTATGAGATGTATTTACACATTCAGTGGCTATTTTATTAGCAGCAGCAACCTCAGAGCTACACTTGGCCATGTTATCAAGTAACTGTCATTATAGGTGACTTTGCAGCTGCACAATTACCGACTATAGTGTAGATGTAGCTATGCCCAGTTTGTTAGGCGTTTCAGGTTGGAGAAGTGTGCGTGTGTTTTCTTTTTCTTTTCCTGACAGCATCTCATGTGCTAGGGGTTAAGGTTAGGCTTATAGGAGGAGTTTAGAGGTAGAGTATTTATAGAAGGGGCACAGCAACAGCACATAACAACAAATCCACTATATATGAGTCATGATATGTTATTTTTCTCAGTCTTACATGGCTGATGGTGGAATTTCAATTTGCATTCTGGCTCAGATTAAGTGCAAAATGGTTGCGTCATTCCATCTGTTTTACAAGCAGGTTACCTCACATACTAATCGCACAAGGCCAATAATAGACACATCTTTTAAAAAGCTGGCAGTGAATTGCAGTGAGACCCAACACAAACAATGTTGCATCAGCAGCCTTCTAAAAGCCACCTCAATTTCCTGCAGTCTGTGCACGTTTAACGTCTGGTGGAGTAATATCATCGTCAGTCATCTTAATTGGATGTTTAACCGAACCAGCTTTGACTTGCCTTTACCAATTATAGTCTATTCTACACACAAACACGACATGGACGCAATTTTTTTTTAACCATCCTGTGTTGCATTGATGGTAGCATGTGCTTGATGTCTGCCCTGCCTTGAGTGCCTCCTTCACGACACAAAGGACTGGCTTGTAGAAATTGTAGAAATTATGTAGAAATGAGTTTGTTCCATCCACGTTACATTCCCACCCAGCCTTTAGCCAAACTTTCACAAGACTATGTAACTAATACATACCAATACAAACCAATATCCTTAGCATCTGTCCGGTGCTACTTTACGGAGTTCTTAAGAGAATATTTCATTTGATACAAATGAAGTTTGTAGGTTTGTCAAACACTTCCCTCTAATTCTGCCATGTGTGGATTTGCTTAAGTGGCTAGTGGTCATTGGTCACATGGGTCATAATATCATTAGCCGTATGGACCATTCTGAGCTGCTCAGTTACACTGGACTAAGATCTTAGATAAAAGGCACTCGCTGGTGATGTCACATCTCGTGTTCCTTTTTCAAATCATCGGATTGTACTTTTTTATGATGAACATGCTTGAGTAATGTTTGAGCCAACTCAAGGTAAAGCTGCTGGAATGCGGCATTAGCACAACACATGCACTGAATCGTCCACCTGTACCAAAGACCTCCACAGAAAAAGTGTGAATCGAGCCTGTGATGTTCAGCTGTGAGCGTTTCGATGCTCTTGCTGTTGTCTGTTCTGAGGTGTGACCTCTGGTGCCAGGGTCAGCATTGTCTGCTCACGATCTCCAGAATGAGGGGAGATATTTCTGGCTGGATGTCCTGAATCTGCAGCACCTGTTTAGTGTGCTCCTCATTCATAGTCCTCATTTCAGTCAGGCAAGCGATGATTTTTGGGAACAGCAATCTGGCAGAAGGAGAAAGGGTCAAAGGACAGAGGACGCTTAGTGTTTGTGTAAAGTGTAAATAGTTTAGTATAACAGCTTGGAAGGAGTCTTCAGTGTCGAGACAGAGGGCTTTGCATTTCTGGATGTTTTTGTCAAGTTAAGTTCAAAAACAAAAATTGTGTGAAAATACTACGTGAGAGATGCTCTCCATTTCAGCGTTTGCCTATTTTACAACATCCTTTAATTAATCGTAGACATTTACTTGTCTTTTGTGCAGATTAGGTTTAAGCACATTAATTAGGCTAGGACCCCATGATCGCTTACTGTTTCTCTGGGCCGCTCCGCTTCACACTGATGTAGGTCTTTAGCGTGAGAGCTAATATCTCCTGAAGCTCATCAATCACTTTGTGTTGTGTCACACCTGGCCGGTCTGAACACACAAAAACACACCGTGAAGCCTTAAAGGCCGGGTCCCTCTGTGCTTATGCATTTTCACAATACTAACAACTAATTTACTTTGCCCATTTTTGCTGAGCATGAAATTCAATTTCCATAACCTTAAAACAAAACGAAGAAGAAGAAAATGAAATGCACTTTAACCAACAAGACATTTAGTGTGATAGCTTTCACAGATGTTCCTTCATTATCACAAGTAGTAAAGCGGTCAAATAGTGTTAAAATGGTCAAATGTCTTTATTACATGGAGCTTGGACACTGACAAAAAGTATTTCGGTATAAATGTCATATTTTAATTATATACATGCCATATTAAATAAAATTCTTTCTTTCTGTGGTGTATTTAATAAACTTTGGCTTAATTTACATAAATATCTTTTTATTTGTATGCCTCCGCCACTAGGTGGTGAAGGCATTATGTTTTTGGGTTGTTCATCGGTACATCTATCCAAGATTCTCATTAACACAATATCTCAAGAATGAGTGGTTGAATGTTTGTTGGATTTATATGGAATTATTGTAACCAGCAGATCACAGGTTACAGCAAGGTCAGATATTTGAGAGGACTAGACTTTTTAGTGGGTGAGGCATCAGTGTAGGTTTCTAATTGTTGACATTGGTAATTGGGGCTCTGACTGTAACTAATAACTTAAAATTTTAATTTACCAAAGTCAAATCCTACCCCTCCCAAGTTCAATACAAAGACAAAACAAGTAGAACTTGATGACAGTGGCATTAACAGGGATGCCTCTGCCACCATGTCTAGTCCTTCTTGTTACTAATTTGTAGGGGTGTAAAGAAACATTGTGACATGATACATGTGATGATGTGCAGTGTGGTAATGTGTGGTTCATGCTGTGGAAATCAGCATTCTGTTAATTATGCATGTAACACAGTTGCACTGTTTGAACACCAGAGGCCCCAATCTGTGCAAACCAGAGAGTTAAAATATATAGAAAACACACTTGTCATGTGATCACGTCTTTTCGTGAAGAGCCTGCGAGATCTGCGCTTGTGAAGTCTGTATACATTATATGGTTACATGTTATAACGGTTAAAATGAGCGCTTCAGTAGCTTTCACACAACACCAGAGGCTATGGAAAACGGGCATTTTAGCCGATTTTGGAGCTCTATTTTTGCTAAGGAGCTCATTGTTTCAGTCGATCACTTTCAAAGTCCCCAGGGCAGACACTCTGTTTATTCAATCAAAAAGTTTGGGAGAATTTATAAATTTATGTATTTGTTTAAGATACGGTAAACCTGCAGTACATTTTGTTTACAGTATTAAAATGTTGGTAGCAATTTTTGATTTATTTAGTTTCATTCATACAAAAATGCACATTGTTTTGTACTGGTTATGATTCAGTAATTTTAAAAGAGGAGTCTTTTCAGTTGTCATTTTTCTTCATTTCAATTTTATTCAAAATATTCTGAGAATTGAATCAAAATTGTGAAGCCAGCATCATGAAACTGATCGAATCATGATTGGGAGTGTATTGTCCTCCTTGGATTGATTCCAAAATCTAATCAGTTAATCTGCTGGTTGCAATGATAAAGCCATATAAATTCCTACAAACATTCAACCACTCGTTCTTGAGATATTGAGCGAACAATTATCATGGGCGGGGGCCACATGGCTGGACAACCCAAGACTTGGACGAATGTGGAAGAGGCATAAAAACATTGGCAAAATTGTACAATCAGTACACCACAGGAAAAAAATATTTGAAGTGGCATGTAAATAATCAAAATGCATATGTGGATATATTTGTAATCATCCATATTCTACTATATATTCTCTGAACATTTTTTGGCTTCTCTTAGTTTCAGTATTTAAGACCTTATTCTTTCTGGCACAACTATTCTATGTCAAGAAGAATGGCCAAGCATATTCGTTAAATTGTAAAACACAATTATATTAATTCCCCCATTCAATCCCCACAACCAATACTGTTTTTGACCCAGAAACCATTGGTCAATTTTTAATCTGTACATGATTATATGTGGTTGATGTGATTTAATAAGACTTGTAGCATAGTGTGTGTAAATGTGTGTAGTGTACCTGGTGAGAAGAGTGAGATTGCCTGCATCAGGACATACTCTTCCTCATGTAAGTGCAGCCTGCGCAGTGTGTAATGGAACTTCATGAGAGGGTCCAAAAAGTGGCGCTGAAAACCAGCTGTTTGAGATGTAGCAGAGAGAGGAAGGTCAAACAGCTGATGGGGGGGGAAAAAGTGCAAGCAAACAGACCATAGAGAGTCATGTGTCTGACACGCGGTGTAGGAATTACAGCACATTTATATGTGGTCCTCTCTTTTTTAAGAGACCAAAAGTAACTGGACACCTGGCTGCGCACAGCTGTTCCATGGCCATATGTTCACTTATTGATTTCACTTATAATTAAACAGATAAAAGGTCTAGATTTCGAGTGCGACATTTGCATTTGGAATCTGTTGCTCTCAACTCTCAATGTGAAGTCCAAAGAGCTGTCTCTTAGGCTTAATCATTAAGCCATCATTAGGCTCAAAAATCACAACTAACCTATCAGAGAGACAGCAAAAACATTAGGTGTGGCCAAATCAACTCTTTGGCTCATTCCTAAAAAGAAAGAACACACTGGTCAGCTGTGGAACACCAAAAGGCCCAGAAGGCCACATAAAACAACTGTGGTGGATGGTGAATTCTTTCCCTGGTGACAAAAATCAATTTGCAACAGTGTGCCAGATCAAGAACACCCTTCAGGAGGTAGGTGCATCTGTGTCAAAGACAACAATCAAGAGAAGACTTCACCAGAGTCAATACAGAGGGTTTACCACAAGATGTGAGCCATTGGTATGCTTCAAAAACAGAAACATTTAGAATAGAGTTTGCCTAAAAACATCTACAAAAGCCTGTACAGTTCTGGAAAACATCCTACAGACAGATGATCAACGTTTACCAGAATTATGGGAAAAGAAGAGAAGGAGCTGCTCATGATCCAAATCATACCCCAAAATCTCATGGCATGGGTGTGTACAGCTGCTAATTGAACTGGTTCTCTCGTATTTATTAATGATGTGACTGCTGACAAAAGCAGCAGGATGAATTCTGATGTATATAGGGCTATACTGTCTACTCACATTCAGCTTCATGCATGCTTCAAAACCCACTGAACTGCTTCGCTTCCTTCAACGCTCATAAAATGGACATAAAATTTGAATTTGAACAGCGCTTGACAGTGCAGTTGGATGATGACCCGAAGCATACTTCAAAACAACCCTAAACTTTTTTTTGAGGTAAAGAAGTGGAATGTTCTGCAATGGCCATTCCAGTTGAGCTGCATTTCACCTGCTGAAGGCAAAATGACTCAAGAACATGGAGGAAGTGAAGACAGCTGCAGTAAAGACCTGGCAGGGCATCACCAGGGAAGAAACTCAGCGTCTGGTGATGTCCGTGGGTTCCAGACTTCAGGCAGTCATTGACTACAAAGGGTTTTTTGTAACACAACCAAGTGTTAAAAATGACAATTTATGATAGTCATTACAATCTTAAAGCTTGTGTTTTTCTTGTTTTATTTGTGATCATAGCAACCTATTACTTTTTCCAGGATATTCGAATACTATTCGTTTACAAAATGTGGATATTTAATGGCAAAAATGCTGATCCTTGAGAACCAGCGACACAGTACTGAGCGTAATTTACAATTTCATGACTTGTTTCTTTAAATGCTAGATAGTGTAGAGCAGGGCTAACACATTGTACACAGAAACAGCTGGATTAGAGAGAGTACTTGTACATTTATAACATGACCTATATGGTAAGTATATCTGATAAAATGACCAGTTGGTGTAGCTGCAAGAAGCCCTGTGTACCGAGAAAGACGAACTGTGTATGACGGATTTGATAAGAAACAAAAACATGTTTAGCGAAGGTCCAGAGTATCCTTCATAATGAGATATTTTTTAAGAAAATGGATTTCTATTAGCTAAACTCAGAACTAACCAGTGCTTGACTTCCTTATTACATTGACATGACATCTACACCCATGCATGACTAATAATTAAATATAAAATAATTAACCAGATGTATAAACATGCTCTGGATGCGTACTTTAGGTAATAAGGTCTTTGCAGCTGAATAAAGGGTATAAGGGCAAGGACAAGGATACTGTGTTACCTACTGCAGAGGAACAGTGTCTGTGTTGGTGGGGAAAAAGGGGAGCAAGATGACCTTTTCTGTTCTGATATGTCCTCAACACATCTAAACGAAAGTTACATATGAGTGTAGAACAGGTTTTGGATCAAGTTAGTGCTTCAAAACGAGTATCCTCTTTGCTGTGTTTGAAAATATATAAGGCACTGATCTGATATTGTATTGCAGTACATACTGTTAAGGCTGACTTCTTTTGTAGAGAGTTACAAGGAGACTTGATTCATCTTCTCCCTTAGCACACACACAATTTTCTATACAACAACTATACAAATCAATCCAACTAACTCTATCTCTCACTGCTTACTGTATAAGGCTTGGGCGATATCACAATATAATACTGATACTGAGCTAAAATGTGACTATGCTCTTCTGAGATATTCAAAATTCAGTTTTATTTGTATAGCGCTTTTAACAATGGACATTGTCACAAAGCGGCTTTACAGAAATAAATGGATTAACAAAATATATATTATAAATATTTGAATTTATCACTGTGAATTTATCCCTAATGAGCAAGCCAGTGGCCAGATATTGTGGATATTGCATCGTATTATGTCTGGAAACAGTTAATACTAAAAAAAAATTTGTACTTGATATTTGAAATTGTAAAATGTTAACATTGTGAAATTGTGAACATTTATATAAATCACCATCATCAAAAAAAAAAAAAAAAAAGTTTGTGAGTTTATGAGCAAATCTATACCTACAGTTGAGGTCAAAAGTTTACATCCCCGTTTCAGAATCTGCAAAATGTTAATTATTTTACCAAAATAAGAGGGATCATACAAAATGCATGTTATTGTTTGTTTATTTAGTGCTGACCTGAATAAGATATTTCTTATGATGTTTATAAAAATGACCCCGTTCAAAAGTTTACATCCACTTGATTCTTAATACTGTGGTGTTACCTGAATGATCCACAGCTGTGTGTTTTTGTTTAGTGATAGTTGCTCATGAGTCCCTTGTTTGTCCTGAACAGTTAAACTGCCTGCTGTTCTTCAGAAAGATCCTTCACGTCCCACAAATTCTTTGGTTTTCCAGCATTTTTGCGTATTTGAACCCTTTCCAACAATGACTGTATGATTTTGTAATCATGCAACAGCAAAGACATTCTACATAACTGTGTGCTTCCAACTTTGTGGCAACAGGTTAGAGAAGGCCCACATATGGGCGTGATGGTTTGGCCATATAGTGTGGTATATAAACATTTGCAGTTCCAAGAATACATTTCTTTTCCAAATCC
This sequence comes from Pangasius djambal, assembly GCA_022985145.1. Classification (NCBI taxonomy): domain Eukaryota; kingdom Metazoa; phylum Chordata; class Actinopteri; order Siluriformes; family Pangasiidae; genus Pangasius; species Pangasius djambal. The sequence goes on from CM040979.1 coordinate 24,263,912, forward strand.
AATTCTAATCTTTTCCAGTTGTTACAGAATTTGATATCCTACATGTTTTCTCCAATATCTTGTCCACCGTTTTTTGGCTGATATTGGCCCAATACCGATACTGATTATTAGATTGATCCAATGTCTACTTTATTCCAGAAGTTATGCCATGAAAGTGTGTTATTTTGACTGCTACCCCACAGATCTTGCACATGAACACATGATCTTACAGAATGCTGTCATCAAGCCTGTGATTCAGTGCAACTTAGCAACAGGAGATTGCAGTCAGTCAGCTCAGTGACAAATCCCTATTTGACATGATGCTTTTACTTTCTGAAGTAAGCCATGGGTGTACTGATCAACTGCTCATTGCAGATTGGAAAGAAAAAAAAATCAATGACTGATGGAGTCTTTGCCTCCAAGATGAGACAAAAAAGAAAATCTACCCTTAGGCTTCATATCAGCTAACTTTCAGTGGAATGATAGGTACTCCCACGCGTGACCTTTATTAACAGCTTGGTTGTTCTGCAGGTGAGATTCAGTCTCTCTCAGCGAGAGGTTTAGCTGCCGGGGTCACGTCCAAATAATGGGATTTGTGCCTTTCTGTTCTTCATCATTACTGTGTAATACTCCCTGCTGGTCTCCTCCACACGGCTGAAGCTTGTTAGCATGCCCTTTCCTTCCCCGTCTTGTTAGTGGAAGTGAGCAGAATCTGATAGCCTTGTCCTGAGGAGCTAATAATGCTTGGTGGTTAACCGTTAAACTGAGTAGCCACAGCTGGTGGTGACATTAGATGGAAGAGCTAAAATCTGATCTCTATCAATAGCATGACAATGAAACTATTAGGGTGGTAGAGTAGTAATGCATTATATCATGGGGTCTCATTGATGGTATAATGCGAATGATGTGGGGGGAAAATATCATTCCAAATCTAGGGACTGTTTCACTTTCATAAATTAAATTCATTTAGTGATGCCAACAACACAAATTTCTGGTTTGGGTTTATGCTATGGTTTAAGAACAGAATTCTTACTCTCTTCCTTCTTGATGCAGTCCTTAAATTTATGACCGCTGTATCTGAAGAAAAGTTGTCCCACTGAGCAGTGACTGACCAGAGATGTTCATGATCGGCCCAAATCTAGACCAAATAGGCCCAAGAAAGACATTATCAGTCTACGCTGGTTTGGTCCTGGTCCATCTTGACTTGGCCCCAAAACAAAACAGTGGCCTAAATTAAGTCTAATGTCTGGTATAGAACCACAATAGTCATCTTTTATGTATCTTTGAAAAGACACATTAAAAACTTCATCTGGCCAAAATTAACATATGCAAAAATGTCTTTTTTTTAAATTAGCTCTGTGTTCACTGCGGTTTTTCTAGCCTCTAAAATGAACATATTCTTCCTGTGACATTTCCATCATCTGATCCATTGAGCTGAAGCTACAAAACCTATGAACAGTTTTTAAACTTCAGACTCCCAACTTTGAAAAGAACAAACATGACCAGGAGCTCTAAATGCTTTTTGTGCACTACAAGTTTTCCACTGCATTAGCAGTGCATTTGCAGGGATTTTCCAGCATCACCACATTGATTCAAAACCTCCAGAGTCCATACCATACAAAACCTTCAATCAATGGTGTATGAGGAGAGCTTATTGAACTGTAAGAGTGAAGAAAAGCTCCTCTTGAGTGCTTCTGGCCCCCTTGAGTGCTTTTGGTTTCTGCTTTGTCAGAATCCAGGTCCCCCAGCTGAAGAGGTACAAATTTCCACAGAGGTTCCAGCACCTTTTGAGGAACCAAACTGTTTAGTTTCCCTTACAGAGTTCTAGGTTTCATAAGTTGCTCATAAGGTGCTGGTTACAAAATTGCACTATTTGATTATATAGTATACAGTTCTTAACAGGAGATTATTTATAATCGCACTACCCAGTGTCACCAGGATGGGTTCCCTTTTGAGTCTGGTTCCTTTAAAAGTTTCTTCCTCATATCATTTCAGGGAGTTTTTTTCTTGCCAGCATCACCTCTGGCATGCTCATTAGGGATAAATTTCAGGTATTCATATATTTCTATAAAGCTGCTTTGTGACAATGCTCATTGTTAAAACTGCTATACACATCAAATCGAACTGAATCGAAATGGTGCCTCTGAAGTGCGGCTTGCACTAAACCCCAACGGTAGCATCCCACTCAGGGGTCACAATAGTGTTTTTAACAGATCTCTGTTTAGCTTTTACACCGATCTGTGTGTTTGACTTATATTGATGTTTTTCAATAATTAAAAAAAAGATGGTCATCTAGTTGAAACTAGCATGTCACACATGGGCATTTGCACAAAATACCAGAACCTTTGGCACTAGAAAACTGGTGCTTAAGAACAGTTAGCAACAGAAGCTAATGTTTCCTTTGGGCTAGCTAATGGCACTGACACAAACTGAGCCACCATTTTTAAAAGTACATTTCAGTAAACTTGATTTTTTTTTTGTTTAAAAAACTGATTTAATATAGATAGAAAAATATAAAAAATAAATTCATCAAAATGATAAATTAGTCACTTTTACTGTTCAAGTGGTATTTCAAGTTGTTGGTACAAACAAGTATCCGAAGTTCCTGTTCCTTAAGCAATGAAAGATCCTCAGATAGGTTCTCAAAAGACTGGCAGCACTGCCTTGTATCTAGCAGAATGCTGAAACTCACCACGCTGGGCATCATTCATGCAGTACTTCAGCGAGCCGCATTCCCAAATCCCCGTCTTTTCGTTAAACAGCATGTTGAAGCGCATTTGGACGATCTCGAACGCAGAACCTTTCAGCAAGGAGATCTGATCCTCTATTGTCAGAGCTCTGCAAACAAAACACAAACACGCTTCTTTTTACAGAAGGAAAATACATCTTAAGTTGGGTAACTGGATAGAAAACAAAGCATTCATACCAATACCAGATATAGAATGGAGAACAGACAGGATGTCTGTTCTAATATTAAAAAAAAAAAAAAAAAAAAAAGTGTTCATCATCCAGATCCAAGCACCATACCATTTGTGAGATAATACAGATACAGGATCATCACTGACCAATATTTAAATGTCCGATTAATTCAGATACAGCTTGATACAAATTGCAAATTATACAGCCCAACTGGAGTTTTTTTTTTTTTTTGCCAGTGAATGAGATATAAAAAGAAATTTTTCTGTATGTCTTACTGAACAAAAGATTGCTGTGGAAGCTCCTCCCCATGACTGGCCTGTGGCAGCCTTTTTGCTTACAAATGTTAACATGTTTTAGATAATTATTGATGAACATTCTTGTGATTATGCCAAAAACCTAGGACTAATTCACAAAGGTAGATTTTGCAAATTATATAAATAAGAAAAAATTCAAAGGGGTGGAGCTAAATGATCTTTTTTGGTCTGAGCCACAGAATCAGACAAAAAAAAAAAAAATACTGTAAAGCACCAGGCCAGTGCTGGTCCCCTTCATGCTTGGACCCCTAATAATAATAATATTTTACGCCTTAAAGGAGCAGTTTGTAATTTTTACGGCTCAGCGGCTGTTCCAGCTGGAGGGTGAATCTAATTTTCCAGCCAGAAGAACTGAATGAAAAGTCAAAGGTTTTTCTATGGAATCTTGGAAATGATGCGATTGTTACAGGTGGAGAAACACTTTTAAACCTTACTAATTTTAATTAAATTAATTCAATCTTAAAGTGATTTATTTGTGCAAATAACTTGTCTACTAGATGATTTATAAATATACCACGTCATGCTTGGCTAGCTTCAACAGGAAATAGTCAATTTTTTCTAAAAATAAATTAATAAACTGTGCTCCGTTGGACTCTCAGCCACAGATGTTTGTGGCATTGCTGGATATCATAACGTTCCTAGCCGATATCACGACCAAATATTGAAAAATACCATGAAATATTTTTTTATTAAAGGTAACAGATTGAAAAGTAATTGTGTACCTGAAGATTTTGATGAGCTTGGCGTAGCTGATGACGTTCTGGATCATGTAGGTACTGAGGTCTGTAATGTGAGGGAGGCTGGTGAACTTGATTTTTCTTTGTTTACTGTTTTCTGCTTCCTCAGTTTGGAGCACGCTGGCGAAAGAGAAGCCACGCCTGATGGTGTTCTCTATGGTGTCCTCTTCCTTCCTTCTCTCAGCCTCAGCAGAAAGCTGGTGGCTCGCCGAAGGCTCCTGGCTGTACTCGACATCACGGTCAAGCGGCTGTGGACCACACACAACACCTCAGCATAGAGGAAAAAAAATCATCATTGTTGTACATTATTTTGATAATATCCATAAATAAAGATCATTTTATATCCTATGAGCCAAATCCAGCTAGAGAAAGGGGGGTTTGAATAGTCTTAAAATGATCACATCCATTAAAAATACTTGGGTTTTTTTTTTTTTTTAGCTGCAAAGCAGGATTAGGCTGTAAAAGAATACAAGTCACAGCAATTGAAGTATCTGTATTCAGTCAACGATATATTTTGAAATCACAAAATTCAGAATACAAGCTGCTTTATAAATGTAGAAGACTTGAGCCTTTTCAGTGAGCACCTTTCTAACACTAGCTTGCTGTACAAAAAAAAAAACTAGTAGGAAGAAGAGATCATTTGGGAGAAAAGGTACATTTTAAGGTATTGAGTACTTATTGTTTCATGTAGTGAATGTCTCTCTTTAGTTGATTTTGGGAAGCATATTTTTCCTTTATCTTAATTAAAAGCCTTGTATGTAATGTAATAAACATACTCTGCAGTAGTATTTTGAATTCTCACATTTCCAGTCCGTTCATGCGGATCCCTGACTATTCGTCGTAAAGAGTAAAACTGCGTTAAAATTCATATTCTCCAACCAGGAGCATAATGGCGACAGCTGATGAGCAGTAACACACAGGAACAGTGTCTACAGAAAAACTGTGCAAAGGCAAAATGGCAAATATTTCACATGTGTCTTTTCAGGATGTATTCTGAACTTATTGTTTGTCCACGTATAATGGACATTGCAAGCCTTTTGTGCATTTTTTGCACAAAAGACTTAGGTGAGCACACACCTAGCCTGAAGATTTCTGGCAAGCTTTTTTTAAAAATAAATAAATAAATAAATACTACGCCTACTGTTCGTATTTGCATTGGTCGTTTAGGACACAACATCTGTTCAATCCAGATAATTAATACATTACTGAACACATTTAGGAAGGTGTATTCAGTATTCAGCCATCAATCCTTTTTCAAGGGTATTCTGACCCTAAACATGCGTCACAAAACAAAATGCAGCCTTCTTAGCACCCCCCACCACTTAATGGCTGCAGGCCGTGCTGAAGTGACTCTTTTCTCTACACCTAAGTACGCTTTTTGATGGGTCCCTGTAGGGGTTAATAGTCACGGCCATTTGCAGTCAACGTCCACATCAGTTTTCAAAGACCAGGCCAAAACATCCTACAGCTTTCAATAAGCACTTTCATTTACTAGTAACAGTTTAGTGTGTAAGAAGCTACAGAATAGGAACTTGTGCAGTGTCCTGCGCTCTGAAGTAGAGAAAATAAAAACATGCCTGTACCAGAGAGCTGTTTCATTCCTTTTAGCTACAATTCACCATTACAATATTTAACATTATGTTTTGGACTTGAGCATGACCTATGCCGATACGTAAACAACTTGCTGCAGCCATTTTAATAAAAGAGAATCACAGAAGCAAAATCTGTATGGAACGTTAACTCCAAGCATGCAAGCTTTTGCATTTTAAAACAACGTTAAATACTCATCTTCTCTGTCTTGTTTTTCCACTCACCTAATAACTCATTCACCTGCCTTATTGTGTCGTCTCCATTTTGCATCAATTTTGCTGTACGTTCTCATAGTTTTCATAGCTATATAAACCTACAGGGGTTTTTTGTACTCTTTATTTTAGGTTATTATTCTTGTTTGATTCCTCTGCCATTATTATTATTATTATTATTATTATTATTACTACATGTGCTTTTGCACTGCTAAAGGAACTATGAAAGTCACTCACTCACATGATTTTCACACAAACGAATCACTTACTTCGCTACAGAGGAATGTTTAACTAAAAGATTGGCTGAAGATTAGAGCAACATGATTACATTTCATGCACCTGAAATGTAACCATGGCAACAGAAGTATAATAATGGTAGCTTATTTATAAGTGTGGTTGATGGATTAGACGTTAGAGTTCAGCTAAATAAAATGATAATGAGTTGCTATTTTCACATCTTCCAATTATGTGGAAGCAGCAGATATACAGACATCCCTGGTAAAGTATCCATTAGGCTTGGGATCGATGCTTTTTTTCCCCTACACATCAATAATCTGGAAATTTTTTAGATGATTATTGGTAATTTTCAAAGACTCATAAATCTATAGTGTAGGCCTACATGTATAATATTAAAACAATACAGACACTGTCATATCAGGAAGACACACTAGATAGAGCTGTATTACGTGTGAAAGGAGTGAAGAAGATTAATTGACCCTCTGTGGTCTCCCAAAGCTATTAAGCCAGGCAATATTAACCACAAGTCTAACAGACAGCGATGTGAAACAGCTAGCAAATTACCAATGTAGATGTCATTTTAAACCATCGATGTCTCAAAGACGCATGAAGAAAATAACGTGCTGTTCAATAATCTGGATACTGATGTTTTATGTCATCCCTGGTGTCCACTGTTTAAGCGAGATAATGCCTGCAGGCTTTTATGCCTATGTCTTATTTGTTATATGCTTCTTCTATCTTACATACTGCATTTATGTCACACTGATATTGCAACTTTGGACACCTTCCTATGCATATTCAGATATTATTTTCTAATTCTTTTTATGTATTTCACTCTTAATAATTCACTACAGAACTGCTACTTGAATTTAGTTATACTGAAATAAAATTCAGATTCTCTTCTACTTAAACAGACTCCAAAAGTGTTTGTGAAACTAAAGTCCTGAAGGACTGCAGCACATGTGTGTTTATTTATTTGGCAGATACTCTTATCCATGCAGGACAGAATCTAAGCCAAGTTGATCAGTTAAGGGATAAAGGGCAGGTTTTTGGCAGTGCTGGAATTTGAACTCTTGAACTCTTAAACTACCCTGACTAAAATGAATCCTTATGCTGCTAAAATGCACTTAAACCCATAAAGGACTTGGTGTGAGACAAATCAGTCAGGAATAGTCACATGATTGTTAGACGATTTGTAAGAAATTATACATGCCAACTCTGGTTAAGGATGGCAGTGTGTTTAACGGTCATAGCTTTTCATACAAACTTTATTCAAGATTATTATAAACAATTAACACTAATCTGGAAGTTTTAACATTGTTTCAAGTCTAAAAAGAGATCTCCTTATTACCTCTGTAGTTTCTCCTAGATAGCGACGAGATCAAATGTAAATAAAAACGAGATGTCTGTTTAAATCTGCTCTCTCAGCCTTTTCTCTTCAGACAAAAGACCACTGTAATCTCATGTATGCCTCCTCATCCTTAAGTCGCGACGCGATCACACTTGACTTATGCTACAGGCTACTGTCTAATGAATTTTTAGAGTAACCCTGTAACAGGAAGCTGAGAGGTGACAACATGCAGTCATCCATCGTACAGTCTAGCAGCCTAATTTGAGTGTTTTTTAGAGGCTTTTTTTTTTAAACAAGTTGTTTTTGAACTGTTTGTTTGACAGGTTTCAGCAAAATTTCAAACCCGTCTAGATTTCAACTACACAGACCACACAAAAGATCTGAAACTAGCCCAAATAATCTGAAAAAAGGGAGATACGTTTTCCTTCTTTTTTCTCAGCCTTTACATGGGAAACAAGGTCACTCCATAAACCCCCTTTCCCTCTCCCAATCTTTGTAATTTAATCTTACAATAGAAATGGTTCTGTTCATCACAAACACACTGTCTGCACTTACACTTTGCCTTTGTTTGTGGGAGAAGCTAAAAAAAAAAAAACAAGCTAGGTGCTGCCACAGAGTATTTTTCAACCAACCCAATTTGGTGTGCAAACCGCCATCCTGGCAACACTGTTATTAATTATCCTGTCTGCTGCTTCTCCTCCACAGAAAATATTCATAGAACGAGCATGGAGCAGTGTGATTCCTCCCCCAGTGGGCCTCTATAAGCATTTGTTGCATGTTTTGACCACTAGGTACAATAATAACTCTTGTCATCTATCCATTTTCTGTATCACTTATCCTACAGGGAGCCTGAAGCCTATCCCAGGGGACTCGGGTCACAAGGCACAGGACACCATGGATGGGGCAATAATAACTCTATGTAGGGTAAATGGGGCAGTGTTTGCACCTCATATGGATGACCTGCCCCTGACATTAAAGTACTGTATATTTGTAGAGATGTACATTTTACTTTTGCTATAGTATCGTGTCTAAGTATGTTCGCAGAGCAGTACACTAGCTAGTAATAAGCTTGAAGAAAAGTACACTACTGTAATCTTTATATGCTAGCATTTGTAATTACACTTGAAAAGAAGTGTGCTAGGTGCCATACAAGATATCAAAGAGAAACCTTTAAGCAAAGACATTTTCCTTTGGGTCTGTCTTCCTAATATAAAAGCTTAATAACTTAAAAAGAAGTATAAATAATATAAACTTTAACTGCCTGATTATCAAAACAAGATAAGTGCTGTTAATAAAATGGCATAAATCTACGTTTCAACACAGTGTAGCTTGTTTGGGTCCTTCTGAATGAAAGTTATTTAAAAAAAAAAAAAAAGCTCCAATAATTAAAAATAATAAATATTATTTGCATAATGTGCCTGATTTTTAAATTTTTAAGTTATATTCATTAGAAAATAATTTGTGCTGCAATAATAAGAGGGTCTGTGATTTTTTTTATACTGTAATCTGTTCCTGGCTGTAAAAAAAAAAAAAATTGAGGAGGCGTATGAAAGACTAAGAGCAGGAGAGTGAAATGCTGACCCGGAACTGGCTGAAGTCAGAGAAGGTCATGTCAAACGTTTTTGCTTGAGCCATGAGTAGCCCCTGAATGATGGCTTCTTGTTCTTGCGTGAGAACAGTAGGTTCCTCGGCCATCCTTTTCCTCCGAATTAGCATCCTCCGTTTCTCCACAGCCTCATCTGACATGATCACTGGCGCACACACACACACACACACACACGCAGGCACATGACCATCTCCAGCAATAGCAACAAAGTGGTCCTTCAAACAGTTAGAGCTGCCTTTTAAAAACTGTGCTGAGGAAAAACAGAGACAGAGTTCAATTCTTTTTTTTTTTAAAAGGCTATTACAGCTTCACACAGAGCTGTGTGTGTGTGGGAGAGAACACAATAGAGCTCAGAGAGAAATGTTACATGTACTAAGGACAGGGAATAAATAATGAGAAATTTCAGGAAATAAATTCAGCAGTGAGAAAGGCATTACACTCACACTCCTTCAGCATGCCAATTGACAGGCATTTCCGTAGTCGGCAGGACTGGCACTGACGTCGGTTACTCTTGGTGATGACGCATTTGTTCTGAAACGCACAGCGGAAATTAGGTGTTCCCTTCATGGCACGTCTGTAACAGAGCAACATACAGAGAGGAAAGAATCAATGGAGACTCCAAATACTACAGAGTGTGAAGCGTAAAGACCATAAAAGCGGTTAATACAAAAGACTAATAACACCTAACAACAGACTGAACACCACAGGCTATAAACCTTACAGACTATTGACACTACAGACAGTGAACACTATGGGGAATGAGCACTACAGACTGCAAAACTGATGTACTGCAAACACTACAGACCATAAACTCTACAGTCTATAAACACCACAAAGAAGGCACACTACAGACAAAAACACTACAGACTGCAAATCTGACATACTGCAAACACTACAGACTATAAACACCACAAAGAAGGAACACTACAGACTCTAAACACTACAGACTGCAAAACCGAGAACAGTGAACACCACAGGCTGTTACAGAGAGTGAACATTACAGTCAATAAACATTACAGTCGGTAAAAACTACAGACAGTAAACACTACTGATTGTAAACACTACAGATCGTGAAGGCTACAGAGAGTACAGACTACAGACTGTAAACATTACAGACTGTGAGCACTACAGACTATAAACACTGCTGATTGTAAACGCTACAGACAGTAAACACTACATGCTGTGAACATGTTTTATGTACCTGAGTGCCCTCATCCCTTTTTAGCTTGTTTTAACTAACAGGCGCTTCCTGTTAGTTATGCTGTTATAGCTAGACTTGATGGAGTCCCGCTTACCCGCTTACTCTGTGTTCTCTCGCTTCTTACTAATAATCTGTGTTCTCTCACTTTCTCTCCTTCTCTTTCTCTGAAAACAGTTTACCTTCAAGTCTCATTCATTTTACAGTGGATAACTTCAACTGGATACAAAGATTTAAAGCCAAAAACACTAATTAAAAAGATTACTCTGATGCTCATACTGAAAAACCTTTCAATACACTTAGTACTGCTTGACCATATTGCATTCAGTTGTGGGTAAGTAATGACCCAGAAGAGGATGGGTTCCTTTTTGAGTCTGGTTCCTCTCAAGGTGTCATCCTCATGCTGTCTCAGGGAGCATTTCTTTGCCATCGTCACCTCTGGTTGGCTCAATAGGGTTAGTAAATCCATATCCATATACTGAATTTTAACATATAACAAGTAATCATAATCCAGTTTACCAAACAGGAGCCCTGACAATAGAACTGTCATTAAAATGGATGGACGAATGGATGGACAAATGGATGGATGCATGGATGAACAGATGAATGAATGAATGGTTGAATGGATGGATCGGATTGGATGTATGGATGGATGAATGGATGGACAGATGAATGGATGGATGAATGGATGAACAGATGAATGAATGGTTGAATGGATGGACTGGATTGGATTGGATGGATGGAAGGACCGACCAACCAGCCAATTCTCTCTGGTCATTTTAACAGCCATTCCCTAATAGCCAAGCTTACACTCTGCCTTAGGGGAAAAACATGAAAATGCTCTTGTGTTTCATATGTCTATAAACACATTTTACAACTAGGTGTAAATTCAAATGTCTAATTTCAATGTCTAATTCAAATGTCACACAGGCATATGGACCTCAGGAACCTGTGGAGGCTTCACAGCACTTTATTTACATTAAATTACTTCATGACTAATGTACACCTACAGACCTGTTTGCCTTTCTCTGTGTAAATAAGGCAGGTCTGATGATGGCCTTAACATTGTGAACAGATTCACAATATCCTACAAGCATTATACAAAAATGACAGCCCTGTGCTGTAATGGTGCTATTTGTGTACCGGGGGTGACCTATTGAGACAGCTGGGTACAAATCTGAATTTGTTGCCAGGTGGGTCACAATAAAAAACACACATGGGGCAGCTTACTGGTCAGTGTACCCTTTCTGTAAAGGAGTGTGTATTACATGTGCTTTGTGAATGTATATCCATATACAGTACACAGTTGAGGGCAACAGTTTGACATAATAATAATTTATACAAACAAGACATTTAGAGTATTAGGTTTCACAGATGTCTGAGACATTAGCACAAGTAATAATAAGGGTCAAATAGTGTATCTTAAATCTAATGATATCAGTTTATCCCATTTCTGAATTTTGAAAAAAGTTGCCTTTATAACTGGACCCATTCACCTTGGCAGCTTCTAGAGTCTCTCAGTTGTAATATCTCACTGCCTTGTAGTCTTCCTGATATCTTTTTAACTCTACCAGTTGTCTTCTTTAAATCAGGCTTGGAGATACGGAGGGTAATGGTAATGCTCTGACTTCTTGCTTGGGTTCTTCAACTTTTTGGAATTCTCTTTATTTGTAGCCAAACTGTAAAACAGGGCACAGTTTCCTTTTTTGAAATTTATGCATGCCACAGCTTACTGTATAAACATGCATCATAAAGTATCTTTCCTTTTTTTTTTTGTTTTGTTTTGCACACAAATGCACACAAAACAAACCAAATGTGTACTATGTGTAAATGTGAAATAAAAATCTATATTTTGTAAACTATAAATTCTTTATACTGAATTTTAACATTTAACAAGTAGTCATAATCCAGTTAACCAAACAGCAGCCCTGACAACAGAACTGTCATTAAAATGGATGGATGGACTGGATGGGTGGATGGACGAACGGATGGATGGTTGGATGGATGGTTGGGTGAATGGATGGGAGAATGGATGAATGGATAGATTGGATTGAACTGGATTGGATGGATGGATCCAATCAACCAACCCACCAACCAACCTGTTGCTGGGGTTAAACTAGACTTTCACAGAACTAATCCTGGGTTTTTATTAAACTCAAAAACAGCTATCAATCAGATACAATTATGCTGTAATAAAATAAAATATCAGTCTTCATTTTGCTGGCAATGTAAGACAGCTTAAATAGTGAGGAACATTTTGAGCATGTGTATGATGTTCTCATGCAGTAAACAGTGTGTTATTATTGCCAATCAGTTTTAAAACTGCTGTCTTTCAAAGGTGAATTATTCAAGACCTGGTAATGATGTGAACAGTCAGACATTCCCCATGCCTCCCCATGCAAATCTATGACTATAGCTAGACCAAACCACTCAGCCATGGCATGTGAGCTGCTAACACCTCTCATATGATGCACTGTACTCCAAAACATTGCATCTGAAATGAGCCAAGGACTACACAGACCCAAATGCCAATGTCCTTATCTTGTGCCAGAAGGAAACATGGGCCACAGCCATGTACTAAATATGGCAATTTTTATAATCGTTTGTATTTGCAAATTCATTTGGTCACACAAAATGGAAGGCAAACTATAAAAACAAACAAATAAACAAATAAAGAAGACTGCAGTTTAATGTTCTTTTGTTTCACTTCAAATTCAATATGCTGGACTGCAGAGAATGCAAAAAACAACAATAAAAATTGCTAGATTGTACATAGATTATATCATATGTGCAAATTGTTACTAGGAAAAACTGTATTTTAAATCTGAACTTATGTAACTGTCTATTTCCCACATCTGTACACAATGCAACAATGTGAAGCAGTGCTGTCTATATCCGAACCTTTCCCCTATCTGATAGAATTACCTATTCATTCCTGTCAAAGCATAGCTGCTTCCCAACGGCAGGAAGCTTCCTGTATGGGAAGCATTTATCCAATACTGCCGAAAGAGCCGGCTACAGGTGAAGGCTGAGCAAGCTGTTATTCAGCATTACAATGGCTTTGTGACCCTCTAAACAATGGAGGGGCTTCAGAGACTTTTTGTCACTATGAGACTGAATGGGGAGATTCAGACCTTGAGCATTAGAAAAGAATTTGAACTAATTATCTAGTCACACATAATGTATACATACACAATGCATGCATACACTCCTAAATAAACACTCAATAACCCTGAGCACTAGGCTTGGGACAACTGATGATAGTTTTAGGAATCCCCGATGGACTCCAAGTATCGCGATGGCTATCACGTCGTACAGTTTAAATGTCTGTGGGAAAATGTGGTGTCTGCAGCTTTAAGTCGTGTATTGTATTTCGTAATATATGTTTCCTTTTCATCTATTTTGTATCCTATATTTACTCAGTGGGGAAAATAAATATTTAATCCCTTGCTGATTTTGTAGGTTTGCCCACTCGCAAAGAAACTAAGGGTCTATAATTGTTATGGTAGGTAAAATAAGCATTTGATCCCTTACCAACCAACAATAATTCTGGCTCCCACAGCCTGGTTATGTGCTCATGTGGTACACAGATTAGTCCTGTCAATTTAAGAAAGTGCTCCTAATGACAACTTGTTATGTGTATAACAGACACCTGTCCACAGAACCTCTATCTTCCATTCAAACCTCACCACCACCATGGACAAGACCAAAGAGCTGTCAAAGGACATCAGGGACAAGACTGTAGACCTGCGCAAGGCTGGAATGGGCTACAAGACCATCAGCAAGAAGCTTGGTGAGAAGGAGACAACTGTTGGAGCGATTATTCGCAAATGGAAGAAATACATAATAACCACCAATTGCCCTCGGTCTGGAGCTCCATGCAAGATTTCACCTCATGGGGTAAGCATGATCATGAGAAAAGTGAGGGATCAGCCCAGAACTACACGGGAGGAGCTTGTGAATGATCTCAAGGCAGTTAGGACCACAGTCACCAGACAAACCATTGGTAACACAATACGCCACCATGGATTGAAATCCTGCATCGCCCGCCAGGTCCCCCTCCTCAAAAAGGCACATGTACAGGCCCATTTGAAGTTTGCCAATGAACATCTAAATGATTCAGAGAAGGATTGGGAGAAAGTGCTGTGCTCAGATGAGACCAAAATTGAGCTCTTTGGCATCAACTCAACTTGACGTGTTTGGAGGAAGAAAAATGCTGACTATGACCCTAAGAACACCATCCCTACAGTCAAGCACGGAGGTGGAAACGTAATGCTTTGGAGCTGTTTCTCTTGGCAACTTCAAGTTGCCAAGTGACAGCCAAGAAACCATAAGGATTTAGAGAAGATCTCTAAAGAAGAGTGGACCAAAATCCCTCCTGAGATGTGTGCAAACCTGGTAACCAACTACAAGAAACGTCTTACCTCTGTGCTTGCCAACAAGAGTTTCTCCACCAAGTACTAAGTCATGTTTTGCTTGGGGATCAAATACTTATTTTACTCACTGAAATGCAACTCAATTTATAACATTTGTATCATGTGTTTTTTTCTGGATTTTTGGTTGATATTCTGTCTCTATCTGTTAAAATAAACCTACCATAACAATTATAGACCCTTAATTTCTTTGTGAAATCAGCAGCGGATCAAATATTTATTTTCCCCACTGTACTTCTTGCCTGACTTCAGAGCAGAGCAACAAAACATCTTTGTCAGATGCATATTATTTTCCCTTGTGCATGCTGCCAAACAGATAAAGCCACAGATGTCTTTGTTCTCTAAACATAAATGGAGACTTAAAATAAGAAAATGAAACAGTCTGTTTTTTTTCAGGACAACTTCATTATACAAGAATTCAATAAGTACATTATCTCTGCTGTTGTTCACCACAGAGCACATGCCGTTTTTAGCTATCATTTTATTTCCAATTTTATAATGAGATTATTTACAGCTAATAACTTGTTATGTTTATAGTTCTGATATTGTTAACAGGTAATTTTTAAAAAAAATCCTAAATGCTAATGCTAGCAATTGCAGCTACCCCACAAACCTTCCAAAAGCCACAGGTGATACTCTCATAAATCAGCGGTAGGATAATGACATTTCACATGCCGTCTCATAAGCCTACTGAGCACCCATTTGTCAGGAGAACAAGGCTCTCTGCGTGAGAGAGCAAAGCAATTTGTTAAAGCCTTAAAGTAGTGCTTCTAGACCATCTCAGCTGATAGCTCATGCTGAACCAGAAGCTGTTACAAGATCCTTTTGGACCACACTACGGGTTTGCTGTGTAGGAACATATTGCTAATATTAAGGTGGCTAATTAGGGCTGAACAGTATGGCCAAAATTAGCATACTGCAATTAGACTGCTACAGATTGCATTGCCAATATGTCTCATGTCTTAACAAACTGGTGAGCCAGTGATAGTAATGTAATATTTTTTCTTGCATTAATTTAAACAGAAATAGTTGCTTCAATTTATTTAAATAGAAAAGTGATCTAGAACCTTTGATTGGTCTCTCTCTTAGAACATGATAAAAATGTTTTTTTTTTTTTTTTTTTTTTTTTTTTTTTTTTTTTTTTTTTTTTTTTTTTTTTTTTTTTTTTTTTTTTTTTTTTTTTTTTTTTTTTTTTTTTTTTTTTTTTTTTTTTTTTTTTAAGAGTGCGGATTACAGATAAGTAATATTGCAATAGTGATTAACAATATATTGTACAGACGTTAGTATTCCCGCCTCACCCCCAGTGTTCCCGAGATAGGCTCTGGATCCAAAGTCACTCTGACCAGGATAAAGTGCTTACTGAAGATGAACGAATAATATTGGCTAATTAGTAACTAATTTTCACACGCTGACATACGTATACTGTTAGAAATTGATTGCTGGCTTCATATATAGGTAAAGATTTCCAAAACATATTGCCAAAATACAGTGGGATTTATAGTTTGTATACCCTTAGAACAAAACGGAAAGGTTCAATTTATACCAGTATATTTACCTTGTTGGGTTTTATAGATGTGTCTTTTTTTTTCCTCTTTCTAAATGTGATATTAATATTCTCTAATAACTTTGGACACTCAGACTACTTTTGTACTATTTGCCTGATGATTTTGCATTATGTTTTGGTTGATTTCTTTTTTTTCCCATGGATACACTTTCCTTTGGATGAAATTTCTGAGTGATTTTCCTTAGAAAATCCTATTTTCCATTTTTGCATTCCATTTAGCTGCAATATTTTAAAATAATACCTTTTGTGCAGATAGTCATAGCTTTTGATTTTCTAGTAGCTTTTTTTTGGCAACCACATGTGCTTAAAAGCATCCAGCTGCACAACACATGCTATTTCATCCTCCATAGGATGGTTAAATGTGGAATCAGACTTTGTAGCCCTACAACTGCACGACCACTCTCTGGGACATTAAGTGTAGCCACTTTAGATAGATGTGTTTGTGTGAGTGTGTGTGCCTACCTGAAGAAACCCTTACAGCCCTCACAGGTCAAGGCATTGAAGTGGTATCCTGTAGCAGTATCTCCACACACTTGGCACACTTTGGGCTCGTCATCCTCCTCCAGCTCTTCTCTGGGCCCCTCTTCCACTCCTGAGTCATCCAGCTCTCTGCTGCCACTGCTCATCCTAAACCCTGACAAACACTATCTGAGAGAGAGGGAGAGAGAGAGAGAGAGAAACATATACAAATATTCAGGTCACTGAACTGTGTATGAACACCGTATGTTCAAACTGTTCTACTACAGCAACTCTGAATTAAATACAGCTCCATTTTCACTCCACTTGCACTGCACTTCTTGTTTTTCTAGTAATAGTTAATCACAAGAGTAAACCACAGATTTACAGTGACTGCTCATCAATACACAGCCAGAAGCACTGATTCATCTACTCCTTGTCAAAAGCATGCAAAGCTTTTATATACACGTAAGACAACATTAATCAGCTCACTGAACACAAACAAAACACTCCATAAAACATTCCATCAAAGCACAAAAATAGTTCAGCAATAACACATAAAAAGAAACAACAGATAATGTATGGTATTCACTGGTATTGAGATGGAGAAATATAATAGTATGCACAAGACTACAGAGAGTAAAGCATGGCAGAACATACCCTGAACGTGTGCTTTCCCTCCAAAGTGCTCCAATTAAAGACCTTCCTCTCACTGAGCAGAATGTAGAGCCAAGCCGAGCCAGCTGAGCATCAGGCGTTGCCTTGGTAGCCACCTGAGACTAACTATCATCAGCGATGGCCAATCCTTCCCCCTTCTCGAGTCAGCCCGTGGTTACACTATGCAGCTACAGTCACTTATTCAGTCAATCTCATACAGTCACTTATTAAAGCTTTTTAATTTCATGTGTTGCTCACACACACAGAAAAGCTTTTTCTTCCCGATTGGTTTCTAAATTCTTCCTGAGCTTGAGGACTGCAGAAGCTTGCTGCAATAAAAATATTCAAAGAGCTGGTATGGTTGAGTAACAACCAAACTCAAACAGATAGGCATAATAAATTCAGCTTCAATAACAATATGCAAATATTATACCAAATGAAATGACAGGAAATAAAATGACAGGAAATAAAGTGAATCCCCATGCTACTCATGAGTGCATCCTTGAACGTAGAATATCCCTTGTTCTGTGACAGAAACATATTAGGAAAGCAAATATCCGGTGTTGGATGAGGGACTAAAGAACAAGTAGTCCCTGATAGAATTAAACCTTGGGGTCATGACCCCACACTGGGCTGTCTGGGATGCAGAAGGGGTGCCAGGAGATTCTTACCAACCGTTATTATGTACGGTTTTGCATATAAACTTAATTTATGGAATATTTTTGACAATAATTAAAACCATCATACGTCCGACATGCTGTCGTGTTAATCAAAGTGACCTTTACACTGGACACTGGCAGTGTGCAGAGCTACTATTTAAAATAAAAAATAAGTGCATTTTTGTGTGGCATGGTTGTGGTTTCAAGCTAGAAACACTACAGTATAAAATACAACATTCATGCTAGGTTTATGCAGCGAAGACATCTGCCACAGAGCGTAGATGTGAAAATCTCACTGGATTAATGAACTTTATGTGATCATATACAGTGATAATGTATACATTTATAATAATTACACATACTTGCACATTGTATTCACTAAACTGATGAAAGAAAGCACAGAAATGATTTTCCATGCCCAGATGTCTAAAAAGGGCGTTACGCACGTTACGCACGTTAAAATAATTACTTGAAAGCAATACATGAACCCCACACAGGATGCAGTGCCCTAAGGCTGGGCAGTGGTGGCTCAGTGGTTAAGGCTCCAGGTTACTACCTAGAAGGTCAGGGGTTCAAGCTTCCACTACTGGGTCCTTATGTAAGGCCCATAACCCTCTCTACTCCAGGGGCACTGTATCATTGCTGACCCTAGATTCCTCAGAATGTCGAATTTAATGTGACAAATAAAGGCTTTTTTTCCTCTTTCATATGTGCATCAAATCAGTGTAGTGATCTAGGTTGAATGTAACAGAGAAGATGAGACGTGTACTTTCGACACTGACTGTAATGAGCAGCAGTGCGTCTCTTTAGCTGAGGTGCGTGCACAGTGCCTGCAGCTGTGGGCCCTTAAACACACTGATTCATAAAAGCATCATTTATTTCCCTTTTTTTCCATGTTTGTGTTTTTTACATTGATTTGTTAAGTTCAATTACAGTCTTTAAATAAGCAAGTTATCTATTATTCTAATACACTGTGAATTTTTAAAGTAGTATATAATATAGGGGTAATGAACCTTATGGGTTGGAAATGTAAACGAGGATAAAAAGGTAAGAGAGTCAGAGACTGTAGCGATCAGGAGTGAAAAGACATGATACTGAGGGTGATGGTGATGGTGGGGGTAGAAATTAGGGTTGGGCTATATCACAATACCATAACAATATCGATTACAGTACACCTTTCTGAGATACTGTGGATATTGGAAGCATTTTTTTTTGTTTTTGTTTTTTTGTTGTTTTTACAATAATTACATTAAAAGCAGATGACTTCTTGTTCAAATTCTGCACTGAAGCTTTAAAACTAAGCACTTAAAAAATATACTTAAGAGAACAAAACTATTTTTATTTTCCCTCATCCTATGTGTTAAATAATTCATTTTTCCAGACATTAAATAAAAGCATAATCGTTGCTGGCAGTTTGCCAACAAACCTATGCATTGTGAAACATATTGTGTACAATACAAATGCTCTCGACTTTTGTAAGATTTTGTCACAGCCCTGGACCCCACCTCCAACAGGAATGGCTGTTGGACCTTAACACAAGTGCACCACCACACACGCGCTCCTCTCCACCGTTAAACCACAGCACACTTCCTGTTTGCTACGGCTCCTCCTGCTTCTTTCTATCATTAGGCTGTAAATTAGCAGTGAACAACACAGCACAAAAACAAGGTGGAACAATGACAGCTAGTATTGTGTCTCAAACAGGAAAAAATAAAACTAATAAAAATGACAGTGCCATTCAGAGATAATCAGAGATAATGAGAGGGAAACGATCGCTCTGCATTAATAAAAAGGCAGAATGGAGCTCGTTGTGAGAAGTGTAGTTTACAGGAGAAACATGCAGAGTGCTTATAACTGGGTTTCGAGTAAGTGAGCTTAAGTCCATGTGGCCCTGTTGAAATTCTAATAAAGCAAATATGATTTCCTTTTTTTAATACAAAACTGTTCAATTCTGATTGGTTCAGAAGGTTTTGATTAATTTTCTACAACACCAGTACTGACAGTAGTGGCAGTATATATTCATGCACTTTTCCTAATACGTTTTTGTATCGTTTCTATAGTAACAACTTACACAGGGACTTGTGCAGTGGATGCTATAAACAGCAGAATGAAAACAGTGTGCAATCGCTGATATCGTAAAGTTTTCTGTGAGGAGATGTTTATTTAGCATTGTTTAGTCAGCACTTTGGAACAGCCTCATTACTTGGAAAGCACTTGCTGCTGCTGAGGATGGCCCCACACGAACAGCCGAAAGACACGTGAGATTACTGTAGATGGTACCACTTAGAAACCATGAAGATGGCTTTGGACTGCAATTGAACAAACGGTTTTGCTACAATGGCTTAGACTGCAATTGCTATGATAGCTTTAGGACTGCAATTGCCATGAACAGTTTGGCAGTCATCAAAATAGACTTCATGTTAAAACTATAATGGATGTACCTGGTTACACAATTGCACTTTTTGCACAGTTATATTTATAATTGCACTATCTGTTAGCACCCAGATGAGGATGGGTTCCCTTCTGAGTCTGGTCTCTCTCAATGTTTCTTCCTAATATCGTCTCAGGGAGTTTTTTCCTTGCCACCGTCGCCTCTGGCTTGCTCATTAGGGATAGATTTATATCCAGAATTTATATATATAATTCTATAAAGAGGTTTTGCGACAATATCTATTGTTTAAAGCACTATACAAATAAAATTGAACTGAAGTGAACAGCCAGAGCTAAAGCTGTAACTGTAGGAAAGTCCTCAGGACTGAGTGCCTTGCATTTTGTCTGTAACATGACAAGCTGCATTTTTGTCTCATTAATTTTTAGAGAAAGGGAAAAAGATAAGCAGGTGAGGGAACAATTGTATATATCTTCTATAACATATCTGATAACAGGAACTAACTTGTTTAACTTTAAATGTAACTATAACGTGATAAGTACAACACAGATTTGATCAATAATAAAATAAAAATGAATAAGTAATAAATAAATAAAAATTGCAACGGTCAGCAAATTTCTATGGTATAAGAGGAATAAAAACACTTCTGAAATGTTCCGCTATTGGAAAATAATTAGCACACCCTGCTGTGTTTTATTTCTTACTTGAATATTTACATCTGTGTCAGAATCGGCAGCTTAGCAGATTTTCCCATCTCTCTCTCACTTATGGTTAGATTATTTGGCTACGATGTCATGGACTTGAATGAGTCTACTCCAAATAATGGCTCAAAAACATAGTATTGATCGTGTGACAGCATTAACAATTCCATGATGTATAGCTGGACCTAAGCTTAAAATCAACGTAAGCACATAACCAAAATGTCAGCTGTCTTACATGAATAGCAAGAGCTGCTCCTAAAATCAATACTGCACACAATCAGTGCCTGAAAACACAATGCATGGTTTTTTTTCCACATTTTCCACAATCTTGTTTAATAAACTCAAAAACAACCCAGGAATTTTATCCTGGCCAAAACACAGATCGATACTAAATCATGGTCATTTCAAAACCTTTAGAAAACATCACAACAACCGATGCTTTGTATATACCATTGTCTAATATTCATACATACTGTACATGAGAGCCTTCATGTGCTGAATATATGATCTGATTTAATTTAATTTAATTTCAGTTTGATTTAAATAGCACTTTTAAAACGTAATCATTTAAATGCTCAGAACATTCCAAATTGGCCATCTAGGATGAATGACTGAGTGAACTATCACTGACCTTAAATGAAATGTTCTACATGCTGCCCATCTCTGACCTCCACTGAATAGACTTCGGAAATCTGAAACTCACCGTCATCTAAATTTGTACACTTCTTTCATGCTGTCCAGTTTAATGGAATCAGAACAATAACTGCCCAAGTCCATTTCTGTGTCACGTTAATAGCAGTATGTAAAAGTTGTGTCTTCTGTTTCACAGGTTAAAAGCCATAATTCAGCTGTTTGTAGGGCTTTCAGCGCTAAATACTGTTCCATTATAATGTCTGGAGTACTGGAAATAGTACATACTGAGAGAAAAAGTGTTCCATGATTTTGGCGGTGGACGTGACTTTTTTCAATTTTCACGAAGGCACTAAAACATCTATTTACACTCTGGATCAAAAAAAATAGCACAAGCAAAAACAGGCATTACATTTTGTGTTTTTATATTTAGCAATGAATAAAACAAAGACTGAAGCAACATGCAACATAAGTTAATACAGAATAACTTTTGGGCAAGTTCACGCAAATGTCAACCTTACTATGGAAAAAAAATGTTGTGAGCACAGAAACAAAAGTATTTCTAAAATGTTCACTCATCCACTGTATATTATACTGTATATAACTTCTCTGGGCGAATTATAGGCATCATTTATACATCAAATATATGGAGTGCTGGTTCAGACACAACACGTCCATAACACACAAATGTCACAATCCATAAAGCCAGTTTTTCCTTAATGATGTACACCCAAAACATGAAATATTTTCAAATGTGTACTTTTTGTGTTTATTTAAGTCTCTTTCATGTTATACATATGAAGCTTTCGGTGATGGTCTTTAACATTCACATTGTGAGTTTGTGGAAAATGTGTAGTGTCTCACAAAAGTTTGTCTGATGTCACGTGATGTCATGCTGATAAATCTCTGTGTATCTGAAACGTAAATTAGCGCGCGAGTTTTTAAGACTAGTCTGCATTGTCCTCAAGAGGTTAAATGAAGATTGACGCACTTATTCTAAACTCGTCTCTGCCGCGAGATATTTTATTAGCCAGTGTGAGTGAAAATGTCATATTCATAATGCTAGAACTGCCCTTTTTCTTTCATTCCATTACCCTTTATCTTCGGAACACCGGGCATGAGGCAGGAATACACGTAGGAGAACACCATGTGGGGCAATTTCAATTCGATTCAATTTTATTTGTATAACGTTTTTAACAATGGACATTGTCGCAAAGCAGCTTTACAGAAATAAATACATTCAAATTAAATTAAACCAAAATAAATTGTAAATATCATTGTAGTAATATTGTAGATTCATTTATCCCTAATAAGCAAGCCAGAGGCGACGGTGGCAAGGGAAAAACTCCCTGCGACGATATGCGGTTCCTTGAGAGGAACCAGACTCAAAAGGGAACCCATCCTCATCTGGGTGCAACGGATAGTGCAATTATAAATAAATCCCTTCTACAACTGTGTACTACATGGACAAATAGTGCAATTATGTAACCAGTAAATTCATCACAGTTTTCACATTAAGTCCGGTTTATTGAACTTATCCACTGTCCACTGATGGAGTCCTGAGTACAAAACTGCTTCTGGCAACCGCAGCAATCACAGTCCCAAGCCATCACAGCACAGCTGCCCATATAAGATCCACTTTAGTTAGGCAATCCACATTCTGGCATGTTTTTGGGAGGAAACCGGAGAACCTGAAGGAAACCCTGTCATGGAAGTCCTGTAACACGAGCTCAGGATCGAACCAAGGACCTTGGAGCTGTGAAGCATCAATGCAACCCCTTCCACCACCATACTGTCTGCTTTCCCAATAATGATAATTCAACTAATAACGATTTTGGGCTAAACATGCAGCCTTTTACACACAGACATGTCAAATACCGTACCATTTAGTTTTTCAGTTGACAGTTTGTCAAGAAGCTGTGTTCTGTGATCTAATAAAATTTGCCCGTTTTTTTTTTTTTTTGCCCAAGATGTAGTCATAATTAAATAATTAGGTAGCTGCTGCTCTCAGACAGAATAGTACCCACCCCTTTCTGGTGGACACTCCCACTTTTTAATCTCCATACACAGCATAATAAATTAAAGCACAGATTTAAAACATGTAATTATAGAGAAAGTATATTTCTCTGCAACTAACCTGATTAAGAGCGATACATCTATAATGTGTCTCAAGCTGTAAACGTTGCTTAGCTGGATGTGCAAATAATTCTGCAGGTTTATGTACTGAGGTGGAAATAAAACATCACTGAGTTTATTTTGCCACATACATTTAAAATGTAACTTCATTTTTTTTCCCCCTTGGACTAATGAATCCAGGCTCAATGACATGGGCACGGCACAGTAGAAGAATAGGATGCAACATTGTACAGTGACCTCGGTTACGAGAAAGGCACTATATAAATGTATTATTATTATTATTATTATTATTATTATTATTATTATTATTATTAGAGAAGACTGTATGTCTCTCTGTTGAAAAGGTTTGATGCCAGACATGCATCTCTTTCCATTACAATTACACTATTAGTAATAAAAAGATTACTCAAAATTAAAATGTTATTCTGTATGCATGATTTGATTTTAAAAAAAAAATGGTGACATAAAATGCAGCTTTAGTCACATCTTTTAAATGGGTTTTTGAAATACATCTGTTTTACTACATAAATTAATCAGCCTCCAAAATCCCATTATGCCAATAATATAGTCATCATATACAGTATATTAAACGTATACTACATCAAGATATTTTACTTTTACTTTGTCTCATGCCTGATCCTGCAAAAACAAAACAAAAATGTGTCTGGGTAAAGAAATTACATAATTCATCATTCATTCATTCATGTTCAGTAATCACTTTATTCTGGTCAGGGTCACAGTGGATCTAGAGATTGTCACTGGGCATGAGGTGGGAATACTTCCTTGCATGTGACAGCTGTCCATTGCACCAGGCACACACACATTCACACCTAAGGGCAATTGTGTTGCCAAATCCCCTGATGTGTTTATTTAATTCAACAGCAACATATAAATGTAATTAGTCTCAAACGTAAACTGCATTTCCCTCAACTCACTAAAGGCTGGATTTTCCACCACATCTCAGTCTTTGTGAACTAAACACTAAATGAACAGGGCCATATCAAATGTCTCTGTGCAAACGCGGTCTTCATGTTCATACCTTGCTAATGGGATCTCCATGGGGTTTCTATTACACCTGCATATGGCGTGAAAAACAGGACAAGGGAAAAGAAGATTAGAGCAAATCACTCATTGCTTTTCCTTTTTCTGGACATGGGAAAGGCATTTTCAGTTAGTCATAGGTGTCTGGTTGTGATAAAACAGTTCTGCTGCAGCAGCATCCACTTCCTCCTTTGAGGAACAGGTGTAACAGGTTGCCGGAATGTATGTGCGTTTGCCATATCAAAAGATTTAACTTGTTTGTTGCACAAAGAACAGCAGAGTAAAGAGCAGAGTGTGATTACCACAGGACAATATATACACCATCTCCAGCTAGTTAAAGTGTCGGCTCTCTGCTCTTCACATGCACCGTGAGCTTTTGCAGGCTGGGATGTGATGTGATCGGACGTGTCAGCGAAAATATCAACCCAAATGGAGATCAAATCTAGCGGGCGTTTCACTCTGTCTAAGCACCTGACAGTCTGCATGAATCAACAGTCTGGGCTAGAAAGAAATTAGCCCCGGCCTCACTTCTTCATACCATTCTGTGTATTTTGCTTATGACCATTAGTGGTGCTGCTGTGCCTTGCTTCCACAAAGGTCCTAAATGATCCGCCTTAAGACATTCATTAACAGCAAATAATATGATACTAAATAAAAACCTTATAGTGATGTATTTTCATCTTTGAAAGACAGTGTTTTAATCCTGCTAGCACATTTATACCAACTGCCCCAGGCTACACCCATTATCATGTCAATTTAGATCAGGAAAAATAAAAATTACATATTAACAGTAATTGAATGAGGCACTTTTGAAGACTCACCTATATTGAGTTCCTTTGAAATCATTAAAGCATTTTTTAAACCATGGCCAAGAAATATACATGTTTTTGAGTAACTGGCTATCCTACTACACTGTGACACCTCTGAAGCCGGTCACAAATATAATCACGGTTCCAAATTAATTCCGCTGATCATTAGCAACCATGACAAATGACATACTTAATCAATTAGGCTAGGCCTAAATTCATGTTTCGTAGTCACCTTTGCTTTCACTGGTTGTCACGTATTCTTTCTATATAGGCTACCTCTATTAGGTGTTCAATGCAATTGAATTCAAGAACAGTGTCAGTTCTGAAGCACTTGCACTCAGGGGACTATTGCGTAAAACAGAGCGCCTCTATTCCCCCGTGACCAATGAGTACAGACATTGTACCACATGACCTCACTCACACAGCTTAAATGCAGCGATTCAGTGGGACGGCTGTCGTTACTCTCTCCCTGTCAATCAAAATGACACCAGCCAATCATGGGCATCTCTGAGCTCATGTATGCAGAGGAGGGCAGTCAATGCATTCATTCTTAGTGATGTAGCATGAGCAGCAGTACAAAAAAACAGAGAGAGCTGTAAAAGTCTCAAAGAAAGCACTCACTAGCCTTCACCCTCCCCAGGTCTTAGCTGGACATGTGATAGAGGACAGGCACCAGATGCAGCAGAAGACTACACAGTAAATGTGCATGATGGAAGAGATGTAAGGAGTTACAAAATCTGAACACAAATAGTCAGCCACTTGATGTGATCCAATCACATATTAACGGACCCCAAGACTTTCATGTGAATTAACATGAAAAGGGAAATGAGCCAGACTTGATTTGAACTGACAATGATCAGACGAATCCAGCTCGACTCACTGAACACTTTGCCCTGATGATCTACACTGAGAAATACTTTCTGGGTTTATTTCTCGACACCTTAAATGACTGGAACTAAATTATAGCAGCGCTATAATGGATCCATCTGTAAATGGAGCTTAACTGCTTAACTGGTTTCTTTTGTTTTACGGCACAAAAGCCAGAACATTCAGCACTAAATGCTGTTCAATACTAATGTCAGGTTTCAGATACTCATGATAGAGAGAGAGTAAATGATGTGAGTAGAAGACCATGAGAATTTGCTAGTCCATTGTAATATTAAATGGTACAGACTGAGCAGTTTAGAGCACTATTTAAAGTAGACCTTTAGCACAACTTTAATTTCCTGCTGCTCTTAGATGGAAAAGGTTCAATATGTGCCACTCACATTTCTATATCTCTGTATGGAGCATATTCTGTGCCTGTTACGTCGTCTGAGCCTGTCAGTTCCAGTGAAGGAGATGGAGCCTCTGTGTCAATCCTGGTGAAGGGATTTTTTTATTGCTCATAGGAAATCGGCAAGATTTGATGTTGATCCAAAAACGTTTGGTATTTTAGAGGTAAGAAATAATAAGGTAGTGGGATGCACAGAAGAGTAAAGATTTTGGTCTGAAAAAGACACAAGCTGTTTTTATTCAAAATCTGTCAAATGGCTGGAAAGACACAAAAAAAAAAGTACACAAATATGGATAATATAACAAAACACGTAACTATAAAAATCAGCAGCGGCTCTTGACCATAGATGGATAGCAGGATGACATTAATAACCAAATAGCCTCAACCAATCAAGTTGAGAGGTTGTCACACTTGACTTCTTCTACCAAGGGAACTTTTAGAGTAACCCCATAACAGGCAGTTAAAACTCAACAACATGCAGACACCCAGCACACAGTCTAGTAGCTCATTCTGAGTGGTTTGAGATGTTCCTTTGTACATACAGCAGGTGTTTCCCAGCACAGTGTGTAAGGTGCACACAGAAGAGCTAATATCATTAACTGACAGGTTTCAGTAAAAATGTACAGCCCAACTACATCTCAAAAACTGCATAAAAGCATTTAAAAACAGAGCTACATTTATTAGATTTAATTCCAATTAATTCCTATAAAACCAAGATTTGCTCCATCACAGAGTATTTTTAAACTAGTCCAATCTGGTGACCTCCATTAACTGCCCTGTCTATCTAAATATACACATGGCATAAGCGGACACTTGTGCATTGAAAGTTTTATGGGATTTAGCCTAATTAAGGAAAATAACATAAAATATCACTGTTACAGCAACCATGATAAGCTCTTACTGCCGCTGAATGAATTTCCATTAGCGTATGTACGATTACCGCGATGCTCAAGAGGTTCGACATTTCCCTGACCTGAGAAAACAACAGAAAATCTTCAAAAAGACTCAAAATGCACTCATAACAGAAGTATAATTGAAGATGCTGTAACAGTAAATAAATGGAGATGTTTTTATCTGAAATGCTATCACAAATATTTTTCATTTAGTACTGTCCTTCAGAAGCTACATACATATATTTATATGTTTCCCAGAAGACAAATTACTGATAATTTACACTGATCATCCTGTTCAAAAGTTTACATCCCCCTGGCTCTTAATGTAGTGTGTTGCCTTCTTGAGAATCAGTGAATGTTTGCACCTTTTGTAATAGTTGTGTACGAGTCCCTCAGTTGTCCTCAGTGTGAAAAGATGGATCTCAACATCAAAGAGCCACTGTTGGAGGTCAAGTGTGCAGAAGATGCTGGAAAAGCAAATAATGTGCAGGACCTGGAGGATTTTTCTGAAGTGCAGTGGGCAGTTTAACTGCTCAGGACAAACAAGGGACTCATGAACAATGATCACAAAACATGATCATCCAGGTAACAACACACAGTATTAAGTATCAAGCGTATGTAAACTTTTGAACTGGTTCCTTTGTGTAAATTCAGTTATTATTGTGTCTTGTGGACTATGTGTCAACAGCTGCTATGTGAAATACCTTATTCGGGGCAGTACTACATAAAAACTAAATTCAATTTTTATGATCCCTCTAATATATATATATTTTTTTTAATTATTAAAATTTTGCAGATTCCGCAAGGCGTATGTAAACCTATGACCCCAACTGTATCAAACGGTTTTTCACTAGGGAAGCACTTCCTGAAAAGTGAAAGATCCCGTCCAAATCTTTTCCTCCTACCAGATGATTTCTCGATTTGAGTGGGAACTGAATTAGGCACAACACCTGCTGCACATGTTGAACAAAGTAAGATTTTGCACAGTGCATTAAACAGTGAACATCTCTTATGACCCGAGGCGCACTCATGCAAACACACCTGAGCTTTATGCGCAGACTGCAAAACCGTTCACTGACAAACACAGGGTTTTCACCATAAACATGCTATAAAAATACAAATCATGTTAAATATTAGACAGTATCTTTTATATAGGAATCATCTTATTAGTCAGTCCACAAATAAAGTTCGATCATTTGAATAATTCACAAAATAGCTGATTAATGTTATTTGTAGATGTAGGCCATGCCATTTCTCTTACAGTGACATTTCATTAATATGCTTCCATGGAAACCTCTTTTCAACATTTGTGCTCTGTAAGTTGTGTAAATGAGGCAGTAAGACAGGAAGGATCTGCCTGTAGTTGCCAGGATAAATGGAAATAAATCTTCTTAAAGAAGAACAGACATAACAGGCGAAATATTCCTGTTCATTCCTAAACCAAATGATCTGGCTCACTGAAAAGAGGCGGAATTTCCATCACTAGTTAACAGAAACGTGGTTTTGTCAGACACTTCTAGCAGTCAACAGACATACTAGTTTTAGACAGTAAACTGTGATTTCCCAGCTTTGCAGTGGTCATTCAGATGTCAGAGGCCATGCGCAGACATACGAGTTACTACGGATGCACTACGGTTGTGATAAAAGGCATTACAGAATGTAATGATGAATTTCAAAGAGCGGCGTCAAAAAGACGACTCTTTCACAAACACACACACACACACACACATCACTAGTGGAGATAATCCTGAGTGTTTTAAAATACAAAACTAACCTGTTAGTCCTTTTTTCCTGCATGTGATGCAAACCGTGCTAATGCATCATTTACTTCTAACGCTGGTAGCAGTAAATTTATTAACCACAATATTCACAAGCACTTTTTAATTTAAATTATTTTAGAAAACTGAATGGCCTGTGTTTCACAAATTGTTTTTACTTAATGAATGTTTAATGTTTAATCTTCTTTCTTAAGATCTGCATTTAATAAATTACAAAATCTCATCTGGGGTAAAAGGAATGTTCCAGCCTCTATCTACACTCTGCAGGAATTACTACGGCGAAGGAATGTGGCACATTTCCAGGTGCTGAGAAAATAACTTGAAACCTTTTCACTCAAAACTCAACTAATTGTTGGGGCACTCAATAAAAACATGGACGAAGAACACTTTCAACCATTCCTCAGTCAATAGAATTTGGAATTTAAATCTATTTATACCACAGCATGGTTATATTCTCGAATCTCATTGCTCAGAAGGTATAGATTAAATTCATATAACCATGCGGATCAGTCAGTAGCCCCAGCTGTAACATGAACAACCGGTTTATATTAATGCACTCGCTCTAATATGTTTTGCTTCTATAGAGACGGGTCATGCACAGGGACTTGCATGACGGACGCTCCACATAATCTAATCTCGAAATAATCTCCATATAAATACGTGCTGTTGTTAAATAAGAAAAATGTATAATTGTTTATTTTTTGCTAGGAGACAATTATGCAACATTAACAGAAGGAGTCTCAAGTAATAGTCACAATGCTTCGTTAAAAAGAGAGGCTGGTGAGGGAACGACTGTTTATAACATAATCAGCAACAGGAACTAATTTATCTCCATCACATTAACAATAAATTTAAACAGTTAAAATGCACAATATGTTGCTTATTATTAAATCAAAAAACTGTAATAGTCTGCAAATCGCTGTGGTATAAGTGGAATAACACACTTCAGGCCGTGCTATACAGAAATAATTGGACCATTTCACACCACCCCGGTGTGGACTATTTTCCTATAAGTGTATGGACTTGTGTTATTCTTACATTATTTAGTATGACTCCTATTAGATACGAGACTACTTTTTTATTCATTTCAGCGAAGGCACGCAGATACAGAAGGACCTCCTGATCATGCCTGGACACCAGAAAACCTTCAGGAAAATCGTGGGTACCTGTTACTATTGTGCTCCAGGGTGGGACATGAATGAAGATAAAGGGCTTCTATTCACAAATTCAGTTTAGTCAGGTTGTGGTTAATAAATAATCAGCCTCATCAGTCATGAAACATGGGCAATTTGTCAGCATTGCTACACAAGCCAGTAGCCAGACAACGCCACTGAGGGGTGTACGGTGAGAAAGCCTAGGACTGAACTGCAGTTAAAGTACACAATGTTGCTGACATGTGACAGACCTGACGTGCCTTAAAGCACGCAAGTGTGGACGCAAGTATGTTACAGAATACAGCAAAGTCAGTATCTTGACCCAGATCAGTGTTTTCTAACCCTGGACTTTTAGTTTCATTCTACTGAACATAGCAGCTGTGAAGTTGACTCGTATGTTAAAAATGTAAAACAGTGCAAATACTGGGAAATACTGGGTTACACAAACACAAAGAAGAGAAGAACAAAAATGTGACTTCTGGTAGTGTATAGTAAATGTGTGAGACATATGTGCTATTTACACTACTTATTTACATACTGTATACCTAACACTAAGTATGGAAGCTGTTGAGTCTGGTCTACAAAGTCATGCTTTAATCACGCAATCACAGCTCTGTTCCTAGCCATAGTGAAATATCTTTGTTAGTTTGATTCATTTTTTTTTTTTAAAGAAAAAACAGTAACTTGTCAGACCAAAAAACAGGGGAAAAACCCTCAACCTGTTTCCATCGCACTTTATACCGCATCACTGTTCTCATTTCTCAAATCTGATTGGTCAGAAGGTGTTGATGAATTTTCTACAACCGCAGCTCTGACAATACTTTTGGCTGAAAGGTAAGATCACATCTTTATATTAATGCACTTACTGGAGAACTTGCATGACAGATGCACTATATACTAATAAACTAAATAAAACATCTCTTTATTTAATGAAGAGAAACATATTTATGCTCATGTGGTGAAGCTTTCTGTAAGCAGACATTTATTTAGCAATTTTGGAAGGAGTCTCCAGTGTCAGAGGTTGTAGCAATCACAGGTACACCTGTAGGTTTCTCCACCAAAGTTTCTCTGTAACTAGCTGCAATTTTTTTTTGTCTTATGAACTTCAGGAGAAAGTGAGGGAATGACTGTTCGTAGCTGCTATAATGTAAGCGATGACAGGAAATAACTTGCTTTGCAGATGTTTCACAACATTAAATTTAATTGACGCAGATCTCAGTATAAAATATAATATGTTCAAAATTACACAAAAAAGATCTTGTGTTTGTATTAAAAAGTGTTAACAATCAGGTCCAACATATTTAATGTTGATGATCAAATCTAGGAACTATGGGAAGTGGCAGCTCAGTGGTTAAGACGTTGGACTTCTGATTGGAAGGTTGAGAGGTCAAATCCCAGCACCACCAAGCTGCCACTGCTGGGCCCTTGAGCATGGCCCTTAACCCTCAGCTGCTCAGTTGTATAAATGTATAATTGTATAATGAAAATTGTAAGTCGCCCTGGATGAGGGCGTATGCCGTGAATATAGCAATATTCTTGACCCTAACTATAAATTTTACACTAAGACTGTTGCATGACTCATCTGATTTCAGAAGTAAAAAGAAAATGTATCTTAAAAATAGGTTTTAAAAAAATGCTTAGATGTTGGCTGGAGTCTGATACAAAAATATGACTTAATAATATCTGGCACAAAATATAATGATCTACGTTAAATTACAGTAAAGTCATTTACATCTTATATTTTCCTAAATTGAAGATACATACAGTTAGGCCAAAAAGCATGAGACCACTAGTGAAAATGCTTCTATTTTGCATTTTTTTTTTATTTCGAAAATGGAATAATTTGATAATTTCTGATAATTTAATTTTTGATAATTAAGCAATTTAATTTAATTATATTATCAGCAGCAACCTGAATTAGAAATAGTTCTATGAATTTCAGAATTTCTTAGTATTTGGTGTGTCCTTCTTTTGCTATAATGACAGCGCATTTGAGCATGGACTAATTTGTAAAACCTGATGATTCATGTTATATCAAATCCACTGGAGTGTCATCTGACATGTTCTTTAATGGAAGGGATAAGAGTCAAGGAAAACTGCACCTTTTGTACAAAGCAGTTAACATGGTCAATGTCACACGTTTGCTTACATTTAAGCAGAGATTTGGAAATAGTGGAAATATTAAATATTCACGATATTGAACATTTATTGTCTTTGTTTTAAATATTTAAAAATAAAAATAGTTTATTTCCAATTTTAAATGAAAAAAAAAAAAATCCCAGATTTTCAATGTGGTCTCAAAATTTTGGACCCCAGTGTAAGTATGGACACTATGCATGAAAGGGTTTGTGTTCACATGAGACCTAGAAAATCTTATCCATGTGTTCATCTCCAGCAGAAACGTTTACTGTAATGGCCACTTCACAAAAAGTCCATCAGAATACTAACACTAACACTAACACACACACACACACACACACACACAAACAACTTGTGAAGACATTTCTCCAGCACTCCGATCCTTACACTGGCTTTCAGTCAAGATTTTCAAGATTCAACATTTTTGTCACATACATAGTTATACACAGTACAGTATATAACTTGCAGTGAAATGAAAAGGCTACAGGATTGGTTTCAAAGTGCTGCTAGTTGTTTATAAACCACTAAATGACCTTGGACCTTCCCTAGAAGTACACTGTCTATATGGTGGACCCACACAGCCTTGGTAGACATCTCAGATCTGTAATGTCTGCTCAGCTCAGTTTGTCTGGAACAATCTGTGGACTACCTGATGGCACACACGGACAGACTGTGACCATTTCCAAACCCGGAGTAAGAACATTTGCTCACCTCATGCCTTTAGGACTGCCTTTGCAATCCTTAACTCATCTTTATTTGAACTTTTACCTTTGATCTTGCTGTTATCCTGAGGTTATTTGTAAAGCATTCTGAACTGCGTACTGTGTAAGAAGCTGTGATATATATAAATAAACTCGGCTTACTCGAGTTCAGGACTCACCATGTCATAATCATAATCATGTCATGCACGCGCGGGTCCTGTAATATCCCATGCTCAGACGTCACATTTTCACGCGCTTGTTCTTGGCAGAGTCGAGGGGCGACTTGAGAGCGGACAGA
>CM040979.1:24301991-24338179 GCA_022985145.1 Pangasius djambal
CGCATACCTGCCACTCGCCCCACTTATTTCCTTTTCCCCTTATCTTAGATTTAACCATGGTGGGAGTTCATTCAGATTTATGTCTTCAAACACAACATTAGCCTTCACCTTTAAAGAAGACTCCCTCTAAGAGGTCACACCACTCTTTGCAGGATCACAGGCCCAAAGTCACCCTTTTAAATGTACTAGAAACGGTACATTGTAGTATATAAATGAAGCTCTAAAAGTCAATACATGAGGTGATTTATAGTCATTTCTCAATACTATTGCATAGATACTAAATGATATAATACTGCTTAACAAATGATATTGATATAGATAACAGGAAATTCCTCTATAGTGCTTGCTACCGCAGCACATATACTAAAATTGGAATGATACAGAGAAGATTACCATGGCCCCTAGCACACCGGATGACACGGAATACACCCTGGATGGGACACTAGTCTCATTCATGCACTCATTTACACCTAGGAGCAATTTATCTCCTTGTCAGTCTGCCTACTGGCATGTTTTTGGGAGGTGGGAGGAAACCGGAGAACTCAGAGGAAACCCATGTGAACACAGGGAGAACATGCACAGAAACTCCACACAGACAGTAACCCGAGCTCAGAATTCACCCAGGGACCCTGGAGCTGTGAGGCAGCAAAGCCACCTGCTGCACCACCATGCCACCTCGCTTTGTAAGCGTCAGAGGTAATTCTGTTCCTTTATGCTTTCTCCTAAAGTTCATCAATAACATGCTGCATTTTTTGTTTTATTAACTTCAAGAAAACAAAAAATGAGGAAACAAATGTTTATAGCTGTTGTAATGTACGTGATAACAGGAACTTGTTTTTCAGATGTTCCACAACATTAAATGTAACTATAAACTGATAAAAAAAAAAAAAAAAAGATCAGTGTAGCTCTTTAATATATAAAATTTGTAATTATTTGCACATTGCTGTGGTATATGAGGAATAAAACACTTCAGGACATGCTGTTATAGGGAAATAATGAACTTCAGGGTGGTTACTCTGTAACGGCCCCACTTAGGATGGAAGCTTTTGTAATGCTCTGGGTGTATGTTGGTTTAAGACCCATGTTTGGGCTTTCCCAGGCCCTGCATTCAGTGTGATTGTGGGTGAGGTGAGTTAGGCTGCACCTTTTTGTTTGTGCTTATAAAATATAGATTCATCTGTTACAGTAACCTGTGTCATGTGGATCATTTATCACACACTAGGTTACACTATGAGGAAGTGAGGCCCTCAGCATGGTGTGCTCTTACCCAAGCACCTTTTCTTAGATTTTAGGACCACAAGATGACACAAGCAGTCGCATCAATAGATGAATTTGGTGCATGTCTACTACAAGAATGCTACACTGAGTTATGCATCACTCTCTGAGACAGAGAAGATCTACAATCAGATTAAGAAAGAGCTGCTGGTTATTGTGTTTGCTGCAAAGCGTTGCCACCAGTACATATTGTATCTGGAAGTCTGGAAGTGCGGTAGCAGCTCAGTCCGAACACAATCCTCTTGTGGTCAATTTTCAGAAACAGCTAAGTAAGACTCTTCTGCAGTTACAGATGGTACTGTATGCAGTGGAGGTGACAAATGCTCAGATATGATCAATCAGCTCAGAGAGACAGCTCAGAAAGGGTGTGAAACTGAGAGACGTCAGACCAGACATGGGTGGAAGTCTGCTGTAGTGACTCACTAAATAGATGAGCTATGCTCTTAAACTGCAAACACCCCAGTTACACACTGCACCCAAAGCCGTAAAGTTGTTACTCACCCCAGGCTGTTTGAGAAAGGAAAGATATGAACAGGCATAGTGCTAAGATGCTTCTTGAGCATATTGAGATGCTTCTGTATTACTCCCCAGAATGAAACTGAGTTGATATGAACGTGAGGGACCGCAAACATCTGCAGAAAGTGGTGAAGACTGCTGAGAAGATCATCAGGACTCCACTGCCCTCTCTGCAGACCATTTACCACCACAGAGTCCACAGGAGAGCTGCCTCCATCCATAAGGACCCAACCCACCCACAACACGGACTGTTCACACTCCTACCCTCAGGACGGAGGTACAGGAGTGTGAAATGCAGGACTTCCAGACTAAGGAACTCCTTCTTCCCCTCAGCCATTAGACTTTTAAATGGGTAGCCAGTGGGCACAGACTAGTCTCACATATCTCATAGAATAGGTGGACTGAACTGCTACAGCTCAATTTGCACATTTATAAATGTTACTGCTGCTATTTTCTTATCAAGTAGCTTCATCTCGTTTTGCACATTGTTAAATGTGACAGCTGCTATTATTATTGTGTAGTTGCACTCAATTTGCTACAGGTTACTGTACTATTGTTTTGTACATAAGTCGATATTGCACATAGAGATATACTGCATATTACTGCTACATGTGAACACAATACTGTTACTACATGTACTATACTACTGTTTTGCACAAGTCAATATTGCACACTCACACATACAGATGTACATCGTCTATATTTCTATAAACATAATCTATATTTCTACCTCTGAAACTTTATTTTTACAGTTTGCACTTGTCTTGGCATTCAATGTGGACAGCAAAGAAAGAATTCCATTGTACAAGGAAACTTGCTTTCCTCACTGTGCACATGACAATAAACGCTTTGAAACTTGAAACTTGAAACTTGTTATGGCAAATGTGAGAAACAAGTGTCTGTTGAGGACATATAAGAAAAGTAAATGTTATTTTGATTTGTTTTTAAGAAGCATATTATATATGAGTTGCATTAAATATCCAGTACATTTCTGTTAAAAAGTGAAGAGTTAAACTGTAAACAAGGTTAATGTGAGAATGCAGAGAAGATGTCCTTAGCTAAAACGAGAGATGTGGTATATTTGAGTAGCACTCTGTGTGTGTTGTTCATGATTAAGTCTGACTGCTTATATGCATGAGTGTGAGTTGCGAGAGTTGAGTTCATGAGGTTTATTATAAAGTGCAGACATCCACCTTCTAATTGGCAATTAGCCATTCAGATCAAAAAAGAACACAACATCTCACTTTTGGGGAGAAAGTACATAAAAGTACGGGCCAGTTTTTGGCTTCCATGTTCTTACTTGCTGCTAACAAATGGCTTTAAACGGATTCTTTTTTTAGTTTTATGGAACCAAGAACAATAGAACCAACAGCAATGGGAAGAGGCAGTGGTAGCTCGGTGGTTAAAACGTTGGACTAGTGATTAGAAGGTTGTGAGTTCAAAATCCCGGCACTGCCAAGCTGCCAATGCTGGGCCCTTGAGCATGGCCCTTGAGCATGTCCCTTAATCCTTAACTACTCAGTTGTAAAAAAAATTAATAAATAAAATAAATATATATATATAAAACAATGAGATAAATGTAAGTTGCTGTGAATAAGGGTGTTTGCCAACTGCTGTAAAAGTGTTTGTGAGAAACAATACACAGGATAGTATGAAGTAGATGCTGGGGCTGATTTCTGTGTAGACTAGACTGTAGCATCATGTGGCCTATCAGTGACAATCATGTCACTGATACATACACAGAGTGAAACACATCCTAGATTTGGTGTCCACTGAGCTAATTTATTTAAGTCTGCTTAAATATGATTTATAAAAGTGCTTTGTAGCCTTTATCCATATTGTAGTACTTTATTTGTACAAATGGTAGTTTTATGCCTATGATGAGACCCTGTGCTAAAAGGCTCAGCCTTAATGGCTTCATAACAGTATCCAGTGACTAATACACTGGATATAAAAAGTTTCTATATCACTGTTAAATTTGCAGGTTTTTGTGATTTACAAAAACGCTCAGCCTTTTTTCAAAACAGTATGTAGCCCATCTGTTGCTCTGCACATTGTGTCAGCTATTTTTATTTTTTTTAAATCAATCCCAGTGTTGCTAGGGTTATAAGCACATCAGTGTCACTGCAAGGTTGATAGTCTCAGTCCTCTGGTCAGAACCTGACAATGACGAATGGCAGAGGACGATTAACACAACCAATTTCTGGATATCTGGACACTGCCAGAAGAGTACATACAGTATACAGCGTTCATTGTGGTCTTACTTTATTTTATTTTATTTTTTTTTTTACAAAAGGTCCTCTGTCGTGGTCACATTTGTTTTAAAGCATGTTAATGAATGGCCAAAAGCTTTTATCTGTGCCCATATGCTGATTTGTTAAGACACAAACCAGCATTCTTACTAGAATGTAGTATCAATATACAAAATACAGTCCACTAACCATATGTGTAGACTGTGCTTAATCTTGCACCATGCAAATTTACAACAGACTGTGATAAGCCAAGCTATTGCTGACATGTAACATGACCTGAGATATACGCTGATGTTTAGCTCACTGACTATAAAAACTAGGTTCTTGAATAATCAACATTGTCAACATAACTGCGTTGCCTACTGACAGCAGATGGAACTAGCCAGTTGGCTAATTATTACAGCAGTGTGGTGTTTACTAATGTTTATTTTCCCTGTAACTAAATCAGTGTTTAAAGTGGGTTCAATCTGATTGAACTTTGTTTTTTTTTGGTGTAAATAAAATATAAGTGTAATCTACTGTAAAAATCTCCACCAATCCTTTACCAATGAAAGTATGTTTTCTGAAGAGGCACTCTGCTGAACCCTGGTCATCACTGGCCTTTTGTTTAGTTGTCATGCACATTGATGAAGCAGATTCTGAAATTCAACCCATAATTCTCACATTTTTATTCAAGAGGTCAGACCTGAAGCATCAGGAGTGGGATCAGTGAAGCAGGAAGACCATGGTACCAAAAAGCGTAATAGAACTGATTTGTGCAAGTGTATGAGTCTGTTTCACCATATTGAACATTTCTATAGGCTTGCTGTGGTACGTTTTTCATCTTTAAGCAAACCAAAGTAACAGAAGCACTCCATGATACATACTACTGAATATGAAACAATTTCCACACACATTATATAAACTGCTTTATTTGGTGATTGATTCTGGTTTTATATTCACTCTCTATTGCTATATATTATATATATATATCATGTTTCTCCACAAGTCACCTGTGTATCAAGAGAAAACAATTTGGTCAGTAAACACAACAATATCGAACACGGCGATAATAAAATACTAAAATTCTATTCAACACAAACAAATTATTATGAAGATGCTAAACTGAAATCATACACTATATGGCCAAAGGTTTGTGGACACCTGACCATCACACACAAGTGTGGATCTTCTTGCCACAAAACTGGAAGCACACAATTGTATGTTGAATGTCTTTGTACGCTGTAGCATTACAGTTTCCCTTCACTGGAACTAAGACCCACAAACCTGTTCCAGGTTTTGGCCCCTGTGCACAAAGTGAGATACATAAACACATGGTTTGCCAAGGTTAGAGTGGAAGAACTCGAGTGTCCTGCACAGAGCCCTGACCTCAACCCCACTGAACACCTCTGAGATGAACTGGAACACCAACTGCACCCCAGGCCTCCTCACCCAACATCAATGCCTGACCTCACTAATGCGCTTCTATATCTAGTGGAAAGCCTTCCCAGAAGAGTGTGGGTCTTTGTATGCTGTAGCATGCAAAGGGATGTTCAAATAGAAAATATGGGTGTGATGGTCAGGTGTCCATAAATTTTTAGCCATATAGTGCAGTTCTTACCAATATTCCCTAATCAGTGTGTTCATTCTCCTGTTGGTGATCACTGTTGTGTGAAGCCTCCACCACCTGCTCGACTGTCTGAGAGAGCAGTGAGGTGGAGGCTCTGGTCGGGGGAGAGAGTGGCCGAGGGCTTATGGAGGAGCTGTCAGTGCCATGAATGAGGGTACGTGCTGCATTCAAGTGCCTCCTTTGACTCTGTCTCACTGAAAAGGATAAAGAAGGTGGTTACGAGAAAAAAAAAAATAGAGAAAAATTACAGATAATATCTAGGCTCATCTCTGCAGGGGATCTTCAGGGCAATTTATTCAGAGAGTAACTCCCTGTATACATCCCTTGCAGCACTGTGGATTTTTTTTTTATTACTTATTATTATCTATAACACATGCTATTTACACAGTGGATCTTCTATAACCCCACCATCTGAACTGGACCTCTGGCATGCACTCAAATGTTTCTCTGCTGAGTGTGAAGTGGGTGTGAAGACTACATCTCATAGCTGGCATGGGAATATCTGGGGCCCCAGAAGGAGCTGAAATCTTGTGGCTGGGGATAGAGAAGTCTGGACTGACCTTCTTATCCCCTACCAGGAAAAACGGAAGGAAAATGAGTGAATGAATGAATAAACCTTCTCAGCCTACACAATCAAGCTTGCTGTCTAGTTTATACTGCTTTTGTTGGGCACTGCACAGTTTACCCATAATTCACTGTGTATTGTTCTCCACTTGTTTTTGTCTTATGCACTATTGCACTCTGTAGTCATGTGTTAAGGGTTACTATTTTTTGTGCTGCACTATTGTCTTTAAGGCAATTATTTTTCCATTGTACGTACTGTATATGTGTATATAGCTGGGATGACAGTGACCTGATGTGAACTCCATCATCTTTGTCGAATGTTGCTAACTCTTGAAATTATAACCTACTTTCAAAATAACAGATTGAACCAACCAGGTTTAGTGTGTTAATTTCTCTGCTAAGACTGATTAGATTGTAATTGGTGGCTACGGCCAAACATGACCTTTTCCATGGAAACAGAATGCTAAGACAAAAACCTAGCAGACCATCACAATTATACTTGAAATTGTGACTCACTTCAGTGGTCATGCCACGGCAATTATTCAACTCACAGAACACCCTGTGAATTTCTGTAATTTGTTGGAAGTACTAATTAGCCTGACAGCACAATTCATGGCTGGGTATGTTTGACCATTAGGCAGCAGGCTGTTTTAGCCAAATGGAACATAAATTGTGACCTTTTGTGATTTAGCTAACTCCAGTTTTTAAAAACACTTCAAAATGATTGTTATTGATAGCCGTTAAAATATGGCTACACATCATTTTTGACCTGTATGTGGGAGGTCATTCACTACGAGTCCTGGGATTTGAACTGTTCTTTATATCCTCACTGACAGATGTGATCGATTAGATGAATAGATGTTCAAAAAAGTTGCATTTAGTTGCATTTCGAGTAAACATAAGCTCACGTAGCAGTAACTGTCCCAGTGGATCATGTGTAGGTGTTGAAAGTGTAACCAGGATACATAAAGGGATGATACAATTGACAGTTAGATCATTTATTAACTATTTACATGTATTACATGCAGAATTAGAGGCTCGAGATTTATTAACTAAAAATTTGCATTTGTCCTCAGCTGTGCTAGTCCCAACTCATTCACCGCCAGTTTCACAGATAAGCACAGTGTACTCTTTTCTACATGTTTACGCTTCAGCTGAAATTTCCCAGAATGCCGGTGATTCAGTCTCAGCTGACCTTGTTTCCAACTGCACATTTACACTGTGCCCCTACACTTTTTTATCTATCTTTTAGAATTTCTTGTGCTTTTGAGATACACAATTTGCAGCGCACAGCATGTTGTTGCTGACCATGACAATTACACTATATTAACAGGGCTATTTTTGCTGAATAAATTGCACACAGAGCTCAAAATGCAATAAAAATCTTCCTTTAAATTTTTTTCTCTAATGGTCATATCACAAACTCTGCCAGTATAAACATAATCTATAGTTCAGCC
The DNA here is from genome assembly GCA_022985145.1 of Pangasius djambal. Taxonomy (NCBI): domain Eukaryota; kingdom Metazoa; phylum Chordata; class Actinopteri; order Siluriformes; family Pangasiidae; genus Pangasius; species Pangasius djambal. The sequence continues at coordinate 24,309,665 of CM040979.1, forward strand.
TGTACATGCTTTACATTCTTCTTGTGCTCGACTAATAAAAGTCAAGTCTGGGAGAAATAACCTACCTCTTTCACGGGCAATGACCCTGTGTACGTCAGGAATGAGGAAGCTGTAGACAAGTTGAGCTACAATCTCCTCTGACTGCACATTGTTCCTCCTAAACAACAGAAGAGAAGGAACAGCATAGGCATAAAAAAATCATGTACAGTATTTATTACACATAATAAAGAAATGTGTTGTATAGGGAAACTGAGATGCAAGTATAACCAAGCCTTTATATCATATCATAATTTAAAGCACACGGAGAATAAAGTATGAAACATTTTAGACTGACATGAGACTTAAAATGCTTAAATGTGACTCAACAATGGAGCATTTGAATATTCAGAACGTGGAATATAAACTGTTTTTAGGAAAATTCTTTTCTAAATCACTTTTGTTGATCCTAATTTGCAAAAAATGTGTCTTTACCCCTACAAAAACTGAAACGTTTCTAACCTTCTATGTCACAGAATTACGGCACCATATCTGTGGCCTTAATCACTTGTCAGTGTTTCACATAAACACAAAGTGGCTGCCCTAAAACTTTGTACAATCTCGGTATTTTTTCCTTCCTGTTCCACTTCTCTTCCGCTCTGTCTTTCTCTCTTCCTGTTAGAAAAGCTGCACGCCCAAGCCGCATAAAAATAAACATCGACCCATGGAAAAAAGTTCAACCTGTTCTGTATAAACAGTGAGGCCGAACAGTTAAAAGTAGCTTAATTTAGGAAGAACACTGCAAACCTGGCAACAATGGTGACCAGGTGGCGTCTTGATGATGCCAGAGTGCTGTGCCATTTACACTACAAATGTAATATGCCCACAAGCGTCCCAGTCCACCTCCACATGTGGCCTGAGTGACCGGATAATGAGACCTGTATTTAGCCCTGTTCACTTGTCATCTGATCACCTGAGAATGTTGCTATTACCAAGTTTGAACAGGACTTACAGTATGTGCCCAAATGATGATATAGTCATCATTACTTTTGTCACTATTTTGTCACAATTCCAGTTGTCTCAAGTTCAAGTGACACCAGTGGATAATGTCTTCAGTCCTGTCCTTTACTGTCACCTGATTTGCCTGGCACTGTCTGTCCAACAGATCTGATCATCCACACATCTCATTATTTCATCAGTACATCTGGTTTGGAGGTTTATACATTTTAACAAGGTTCAGAAATGAAGACATATTTAATATTTAATATGAATCCAGAACTTGAATGTTATTATACAGCTACATTCATGTGTCTAACACTGTTTCCATATGATATACACATACATGCAATACCCCTTCTTCCAGCGTCTCCTGTTTTTCAATAACAAGCCATTTAGCTCTCAAAGTTACATTGAGACATTTTTTTTTATTTTCCAGGACCAATAATTTTCTTCAGACTGTAAAAACCACTAACAGCCCAAGATAAGTGTAATGAGTGCTTTGTGCCTGATAGCCACTTTCAGAGTATCTTCTACTCACTCTGCATTGCCTCACTATGACCCTCAACACACCCACGGATATGAAACATAATGGGTTCCTGGGGCTCTGATGGCCATTCTGGAAGTACATAACAACTTCACAATCAACATCCAGGGTAGCAGCATCTCCACAACGTATATTCAATATATAACATATTCATGAAGAGCCCGTCTGAAACTCAATGGCAACACTGCCACCTTTACCTGCCACTTTACACATTAAACTCTTGGACTACATGTTACAATCCTTGACCTGAAGCTTTGGATTGAGGAAGCAGTAGAGTGACTGTTCTTTTGCTTACATTTCCTCCATGGCGTAGGTGATGTTGTTGAGCTCCTCTGCCATGTGGTGGATCTCGTCTCTGGCCTGAGCCTCGGCCGTTTGATTGATGCTGTCCAGGATCACATCCTCCAAGTATAGATCCACTGTGGCCTGGTGCACCTTCATCACCTGAGAGCACACAGTACAATAGCTATATGGACGTCACATTTACAGCTGTATTCAGAAATGACTTATTTTTTTTATGCATTTTTGAAGTGAAAAAAAAGGTAAACAACCCCAGCACAGTTAACTTATATTTGATTAACTTGAAAACAAAATATATATAGTAATTGTGTCACATGCATAAGTTTGAACACCCTACTAAATCAGTACTTAGAAACACCCCTTTGGCAGATATCACAGCTTTGGTAATGCTTTTTGTGGCAAGCTAGGAGTCTTTCTAATCTTGTTTAATTAATTTTCAACCACTGTTCCTTGCAGAATAATTTCTAGTTCTGAGATTCCTGGGCTGTCTTGCATGCACAGCATGTTTAAGATGTACCAACAGATTTTCAATTATGTTAAAGTCAGCTTACTGTGAGAGCCATAAAGCTTCAGCATTTCCTGAAGTAGTTCATGGTGGATTTTGAGGTATGTTTTGGATCCTGTAGTAGAAGCCAGTCTCTTTTCAGATTCAGTTTCTTGACTGACTGTGCCATATTTACTTTCAGAATTTGTTGATATTTACTGGAATCCATTCTTCTATCTACCAGTGCAGTGTAAAAGTTGGCAAGGTGGTCTTTTCATCAAACATACCTTTGGTCATAATAGCCAAAGAATTCCATTTTTACTTTATTTGTCCATGTGGCAGAGGGGGCATGGTCGAGCGTCAGCGGTGGATGGAGAGGAGACGGGTCGAACCGGCAGGTAACACGTGATGATTCTCACCTGTGTCTTATTACAACCAGTCTATTTATTTGTGTCTCTTTTTGAGTCCAGTAACCAGCGAGAGAGAGTGAGTGTGGTATGGCATAGCTGGTGGAGCTTGCGAGACACGCAGGCATGCACGCACACAACACACAAACACTATTTTTTTAACTTCATCAAATATAACGTAACAGTGCATTAACATTTGCAGAAAAGATTATCTTTGAAAGGGTTATCTTATCTATGAAATTTTGCTGCAGAGGTTGTGTTCATTTCAAATATCAATGAATTATGTGATTTGGCCTGGGGTGTTAAAACCTTTGCCACTGTATACACACATGCATGCCCAAACAGAGATGAAAGAGGTTAAACCAAACACAGAGATCTGAAATCTCTCTCTCTCACACACACACATACACTTCTTAATGCCATTGTAAGGATCTTCCACTGGCATAATTATTTTGACATTAATGCATCTGATTATGCTATGCCTAAACCTAAATCTAACCCCCCCACCCCTGCCCCAAACACACACACACACACACACACACACATACACACAAATTAACCCCAGTAAATCAAAAGAAATCATTTGGCTCTTTTTGGAACTGTGAAACTACAGCTCGGACTAAATCAGAGTGTTATCTGGCCCCAAACAGAGAGAATTAATTGGCCCGTTATCTCCTCACTGTCAGAGACAGATACAAGCAGATGACCCCACACACACACCTCAGAGCTTGGGGAGACAAAGAGGTCAGAGAGTACACAGTTCAATGATTAGGACCACACATGTCTTGGTGATTACAAACACAAACACACGCAAACACTCACACACAAAGGGCAAGAGCGCAGAAGAGCATCTTTTATCATTCATTTAGGTTCTTCACTTCTTATGTCCTCTGAGCTCACCCTAGCCTTCTCATTCTTTCATTAATTTTATTTCTTCGCTTTCTGGCATTTCTTAATTTATTTTCTTTTGCTTGACATTTTTCTTTCTGTTTTGAGAATCAGTCAATGCTCAGTTTTTTAAGTCATTCTTGAAATGACATCCTTTTTCCCATTGTTTCCCTTTATGTGCCATAGCATTTTTTTGTGTGGACTATACTTACTAACTAACTAGGCTTTTTAAGTTCACTGTTCGTGCTTATCTGCTCATGTGTAGCAGCTGTTTATGTGTTACTGCTTGGTTGCAATTGGAGGGTAAGAATGGACACCCTGACCTGATGAGAATGATTATTATTATCTACCATAAACGTCCAATATTAAAAGTCCAGTAGTACAAAATGTATATTCTGTATACATGGAAATGTCCAGGCATTTACTTATCTATATTTATGTTTTAACACATCACCATTATTCTTTATTATATATTTACAGTGGATACAAAAAGTCTATGCATCACCTTTAATGTGATTAAAGCAAACAACAAAATTCAAGTGAAAAACAAATAGAAATGTTTTAGGAATTAAAAAAAGAAAAAACCTGGTTGCACAAGTGTGCACACAATTTTATTATAGGGGATGTGCTGTGCTCAGAAGTGACCCATCATATTGAAACTCATGTTCAAAAGTAATGTCATACACCTGCCATCAATTAAGTGATTCTGATTATCCCCAAACGAAGATCAGCTGTTTCTGTAGGATTTTCTTGACCAAGAAGACTTGGTTTAATCTGACAGCTGAAGCCATGGGCCACAAACAGCTTATAAAGTATGTCCAGCATCTCATTGTTGGAAGGTAATGATCAGGAGAGGGGCACAAAAAAAAGAAACATTAGCTGTGCAATGGAACAGCATGAAGGCCATCACTAACAAGTGGAGAAAATGGGCCACTGTAGTGACATTACCCTGAACAGGACATTGCTCCAAAAAAGACAAAAGGACAAGACGAAAACTTATCAGGGAGGCTCCCTATGGCATCATGGAGGTTCCCAGCATTAAAGGTGCTGCAGGAATATTTGGCAAATACTGGCAAGTACAGATGACAACAATTTCTCGTGTTCTTCATGTGTGTTCTAAGGGGTAGGGTAGCTAGACAGAAGACTTTCCCACAAAAAACATTAAAGCCTCAATCATCACCCCAAACCATGTGGCAAAATGTGTTATGGTCTGATGAGACCAAGGTAGAACTTTTTGGGCATTATTCTAAAAGATATTTTTGGAGCAAAAACAAGACAGCTTATCACCCAATAAAACCATACCCAAGGCGAAGCATGGTGGTGGCAGCATCATGTTATGGGGATGCTTCTAGTTAGCTGGAACCGGGGCTCTAGATAGAGGGAATCATGGACAACTCCAAATACCAATCTATTTTGGCACAAAACCTGAAGGCCTCTTTTAGAAGCTGATGAAAAATTTCACCATCCATCACAGTAACGACCCAAAGCACAAATCTAAGTCAACAAATGAAGTAGTAGAAGAAGAAGAAGATCAATATTTTGGAATGGCCCAGTCAGAGCCCAGGTCTAAATCCTACTGAATGGATGACTTGAAAAGGGCTTTGCACAGGAGACCATCTCACAGTTTGATATATGTGATAGAAAATTGCCAAATCGATATGTGCTAAAATGCTAGAATCTTACCCAAAAAGACTGAGTGCTATATTACAAGCAAAGGTATTTTAACAAAGTATTAGTTAAGGGGCGTGCACACCTATACAACCAGGTTACTGTAAGTTTAGTCTTTCTTCCCCTTAATATTTCTATTTGTTTTTCATTTGAATTATGTTGGCGGAATTATGTTGGCTGATTTATCTTGGTTCATTTTTACATCACAAAATGCTGAAAATTTTAACGGCGCTGTGTAGACTTTTATCCACTGTATCTCCACGACAGTGAACCTCATAAAGAAAAGCATAAATTAACATAATTATTTGACACTTTTGTGAGTAGTTAAATGAAGATGACTAAGTGCAGAAGTATGATTAGGGAGAGGAAGTGTGTTCACCTGTCTAAAGATCTCATCTTCCTCTCTCCGTCTCCGCTCTTCCACCTGTCTTCGCCCACTCTCTTCAGCCTCGCGAAGGCGACGGTCTCTTTCTGCCAGCAGCATGAAAGCGTGGATCCTTCTTTCCTCCTGCAGGCGAACCAGCTCCTTCGCCAGGAAGTCCAGCATGTCACCAATCACCTCCCCTGAAAGGCCATCTACATAGCTCTGTATCTGAGACATCTGTGAGAGACAGTGAGAGAGAGAGAGAGAGAGGGAGATGCAACTAATAAAACAAGACATTAACTGCAAGTCACATACACAAAAAAATTAATGACTAATGATTATTATATTCTGATACATACTTAAATCTAATCAGACAGAAGATTTAATTAATTTTCTGTAACATCAACAACATGCCAGTAGGTTATAGGTTTATATTAATGCATATTGTAGTCATTTCTATAACAGCACATTCACAAGGATTTGTATGGCAGATGCTCCACATAAAGTCTAATCATAAAAAAAGGATTAAAAATGTGTTGATATTTAACAAAGAAATATGTATAATTGTGGATATGGTGGAGATGTAACATTTAGGGAAGAAATCTCAGTTGGCAAAGCTTTGTAACGATCAGTAAGTTTTCCACCATGGGAAAATCTTCAGAACAGAAGATGTTGAGCTATGTGGTTGCTCAGGAACATGATAAGCTGCATTTTTTTTTGTCTTATTAACTATAAAAGAGAGAGAGAGAGAGAGAGAGAGAGAGAGAAGGCTGCTGAGAGAAGGATAAATTTATGGCTAATTTAACATAAGTGAGAATAGGAACTTGTAACACAGATGTTCCACAACAGTAAATGTAACTATGAACTGTTTAAAAGTGTTACATGTTGTTCAATAAAAAATTTCAAATCGTAATCATTGGGATGTTGTTGTATAAGAGGAATAAAACACACTGTGAAGTGCTTTTATTGGAAAATAATCAACTTCTGGGTGGTAACCGATGATGATGCTGATTATTTTCCTATGACAGAACACCCAGTCATGTTTTATTCCTTATTTAAGACACGGATAAAGACAAGATAAAGGGATAGTAACAGCAATGTTAGTTGTTACTGGGTTTCTCAGACATCTCATAAAGAAATTTTTTTTTCACTTTAATATTATTTCCATATGAATCTAGTTTAAGTTTTAAGTTTCAAAAACAGTTATTTGTGTATATATATATATATATATATATAGTTATATAGTTTATAGTTGTTTGTGTTTATTAGTTTATTAGTATTTTTTTTTAGCTTTTACATTTCAGTTATTATATTTCAGTAGACCAAAAATTAGATTTTGAAAAAAACATTGAGATTTTTTCTTTTCTGCTTTTATTTTTTTTATTTCAATCCGTTTCTAATATAATATTTTTTATTTTTCATTCAGTTGTTTCTTTTACAACCACAAGTTTCACCATGATATACTTGGAAAGAATTTAGAGCAGGAATGTGATACAACAAAAAGAACTGGAGCAGAGTTCAGTTATGTTAATTAGCATATGTCCTTTTTATTGCTGCAGTCACGCACATCATGCAGCATGGCTCACAGTGAAAGTGTTGAATGAACAGGCTTGTTTAACGTGCTTACCCTGCTCTCACGGATCTCGCTCTGTTTCTGCAGGGCCAGTGTGACCTGTTTATCTGCTCTTTGTAGTTCTTGCTCCTCCCGCTGCAGGCTGTGGGTGGTGCGCAGCTCCTGGATCAGCTCCAGTTGCTTCTCTACGCCTTCCAGCATCTGGAACACACCAGGTACTACATCGGTGAACAGCTGCAAACATTAAGACTTGACAAACAGTTGCTGAGAAAGAGACCCAGTCATCACATTCACACGCACACGTACGGTATATGTACTGTAGGAAAGATAAGCTGGATGTTTGTTCAGTTGATCATGTCTGGAACTTTTAAGAGTCGTTAATGATTCATGACTTATAAATGTTTAGCACGTAGGTTAGACAAAGATTTCTATCATGTACTTTTCTCTGTGTACCTGGTTCTGGATGGATCTGCCTCTGAGCAGCTTCTGTAGGAAAATAACAGCAAGCTCCTTTTCCTCGTCTCCCTGCAAAATGTACAATATTTTCCACATACTGTCAGGCTGTCTTTATGACAATATTTCATTCATATACCAAAGCTGCCATTTTGCTAGGAATAAATAAAAAGATAGAAAAATGTTATCTTTTTGCAGTCAGGAAGCGCTTTAACTGTAAAAATATTCACACACCGAGTAGTACATATTTATTTTACAAACAAGCGATTAAAAAATGATTACGCATATTATTAAAGTGTGTACAATAATATTTATTGGACTGAGAGAGTTTTTTTATTTCTCTACTTTTCATCTATAGAACCCATTGTTTAAAATGAAAATTGTCATTAGATGTCAGATGACATTATTTATGGGCAAAATAACTTGAATAATGGTGAGTTGTGGTTTACAGCACTGTAACAAAATAAACAACAACAAAAACAACAAAACAACAAAACAACAACAACAAAAAAAACAAAAAAACGAGGACCCCTTGGCTCTGCTTCACGGACACCACTTTTAGAACAATGGTTCTAGATAACACCTCTGTTATCTAGTGTGGGAGCTTCTAAAAACAAGTCTTGTTTATACAGGCAGGGGTTTTCCAATTGAGTGCCAAGAAAATCAAGATATCAGTAAGGATGGTGTGTGTGTGAGCAGATTACCTCAGGAGGCACATCCACCACAGGCGTTGGGGGACGCGGGACTGGTTTCTCCACCCTATAAAGGAAGCGTAGGGGCTTCTTTTCCTCCACCTGGACCTTCTTGTCTTTCAACGCCTGCAGCACATGTACTGAATGACATTACTGACTGCACTCTGTAAGCTCAAATAGACCATCTGTGCAGTTTATGAAAACAGCATAGTGCTTGTATGTATGTATGTAATGCTGATATACTCTTAGCTGGTAGCAGGGGTGGACAAAGTACTGAGGAATTATACTGAAAGCAGAAAAGTAAGTGACAAAAGTAAGTATATGTCATTTTTTTCATGTCAGAAGCAACTTTTATTACTTTGTTGTTAGAATATTGAACACATCAATCAAACTCTGTAAGTTCACTGGTCATATGCATGACTAACACTACGTAGTTTGTTAAATTAACCAAAAAAACTAATTACCACTAGCTAGAATTTGATTTGCTGCCTAGCCATTTATGTTAGCTACTAGAATTGAGGCTAGTCTCGATAACCTGGCATTAGCAAAGAAAACAGGCCAATATAGCTATTTAATGTTAGCAAATTATCTAAGCGTACGAGAATTTTACTGAGGTAGGGCCAGGGGCGCTCATCCTCAATTTCCATTCTACAGTCCACTGGTATATATCATTAAACACATACGGATAGCTATATTGCTAACTACATTGTGTAGCAAGGTCACCGCAGATGAAGAAAAATTCTGGATCAAGCCCATTGAATTGACATAGCATACAGTCTCTGGCTGGATGAGAGAAGAAAAGACATTCGAGATTTGTAACAAGTACTTTGAAGGTCTAAATAAAAACACAATGAGTCAAAAGTATGTTCTTTTCCCTTGGGAATGTAATTAAGAGTATAAGCATTCAATTTCAATAACATTTGAGTAACACAAGTACAGTACAAATACGTGTGTAGTAAAAAAGTGTAATAAAGTATAATTACTCAAGTATTTTTCCACCTCTGGCTATTAAAGAATGTTTAATGATCACGCTTTGTACCATTTTACAATAAAAAAGAAAAGTTGCTCTGCAATCATCTGAGAAAGTCACCTCAGAACAGTGAGTTACCTGGTGTGTCTTCATTAACTCAATTTCCCTGCGTTCTGAGCGACTGATGAAGCCTTTGTTCTTTTTCGGCTTTGGGGCTTTTATTTGTGGCTCCAGGACCGAAGGTGGAAGGCCTGCCTCCAGCTCCAACAGACCTTACACACACATTCACCAGAAGATAAATTTGGAGATGCTTGGAGTAACATCTTTGTAATGACATAGTCCCAAACAATACAGGTAATATATTTTATAAATCAGGTGAATTTAATTCATTAAATAAGATTATGCAATCTAATGAATTTAAATCACCACATGAATGTTGATGAACAAGTCTTTTTTGTCTTCTAGTCTGTTAATTGCAATAAAATATTGCATGCTACCTTTTAGCTGCTTTGATTGTACAGGGATTGTGTATGGATTAAAACTGGTTTATTGAGGGCTGCTAAATAAATAAATGGCACACATCAACCTGCACAGAAAAAATATCATGTATGTGAAGTCAGCCACTGCCCTAAGCAGAAAAAGTGAACCCCAACCAGAGAATAACAGATAGTGCAGTGTCAATTCATGGTTTGAGGTACGCGATTAAAAAGTGACTGAGTGGGCTGGACACCAGAAAAACACAATGTGTGTAAATATTCTTAATGAAGAGAAGACAGATGGTTTACGTTTCAATATTGTTGTAGCCAAATTGTGTACAGGCTACTGTACGATATATACATATCACTATGCTGGTTTTGTATACACCTCAGTGCTGATGATTTCTTGATTGGTCAGAAGGTGTTTATTAATTTTCTATAACAGCACATTTGCCAGTAGTTCCGGCTGCAAGGCGAATCACAGGTTTATATTAATATGTTTCTTCTAAAATGTTATTGTTTCTATAGTAACAATGCCCACAAAGATTTGTATGGCGGACACTCAACATAACTGTCTGTTAGAAGACGCTTATTTAGCATTTATGGAAGGAGTCTCCAGTGGCAGTGTATTGTAAGAGTCAGAGATAAAGCTATTTCTTTAAGTTTTCCAACATGTGAGAGTCTTCAGTGCAGTGTGCTTTGTGGTTTCTTGCTAACTTCGACAGAGGAAAAAAACTTCGACAGAGGAAAAATAAAAGAGAGGCTGGTGAAGGAACAACTGTTTATGGCTGCTAATACCAAAGTGACAATAGGAACTAACTTGTTTCACAAGATGGTCCACAACATTAAATATATAAAATTCATTTTTTAATATAAAAAAAATTGTTACTGTTCGCAAACTGCTGTTGTATAAGATGAATAAAACACTTTTTTGACATGCTGTAATAGGAAAATAATCAAGTTTGGGGTGTTAAGAGTAACTGTGTTTCATGTCAGGCTGCATCACACCACCCCGTCGTTGATTATTTTCCTATAACGGCCTGCTCCAAAGTGATTTATTCCTTATTTTAACATATAAAATGTTGCAAAAAATATTGAAAAGACAAAAATAGTTTTTCTTCTGTTTTTTTCTAATACAACCCTGTTGAAATAGAACTAAATGCAGGTAGGGACTGAAGCTGTGAGAGTGAATAATTAAGGAAAAGTCGGTGTCACATACAGCAGAGACAATTCTCCACCATGCAACCAGAGGGCCCCCTCCTCTGAATTCGTGGACTCTTCTTCAGTTGTCACATTCATTTCCTCCCCATGGACTATATAATGCTCACTTTCACGATGCCTAATTGCAAAGCCTTGCTGAGTATCCTTGTCTGTCTAAGTTGTGAGCTGTTGTTCTGTATTTGCCTAATCGTTGATTGAGGTGAAACAATACACTCTGGTCATGATTTGATTCAATTAGTTTCTCAAAATATTTTGAAAAATTATGACTCCTTTTTTTATTTCTACATAATTAACAATGCAAATCAATATGCACTTTTATCTGTATAAAACTAAATAAATCAAAAATTGTTAGAGATTTAATATTTATATTTTCTATATTAATATATTAATATATTTCAAATATACCAAAATATTTGATTGAATAAACAAAAGTCTCTGACCTAGGCACTTTGAAAATTATTGAAACATAATGAGCTCCGTAGCAGCGCCTGAGGCATCATTTTATCTGGAAATAGAGCTCCAAAGTCAGCTAAAATGCCCGATTTCTGTGGCCTCTCTCTCGAGGCGTGGGACTATTGAAGACTACTGAAGAGCTCTTTTTAACTATGACTGAACGCAATTACGTGCATGCTCTCTATGTATTTTAACTCGATGGGATGTGCAGATTGGACCCTCTGGTGTTCAAACAGTGCAATTGCATTACATGCATAATTAATAAAATGCTGATTTCCACAACGTGAATCGCACATTTCCACGACATTCCCACACAGTCATACTTTTTGCATCGCGATGCATCGTATCATGATGTATTGTCACACCCCTAGTGTTTGACAATTACTTTGATTATTTGCCCACTCATTGGATGTGCCTTTGGTTTTTGAACATTGGATACTCAGTGTGTGACTTGTGGACTATTTTGGTGTTGGATACACATGTTGCCCTCTGTTTTGTAACTTTAAGTGGAAAATGAATGCTTGTGTCGCTTTGGTGGTTGCCAGGCATGGCTCTATAGATGAGTGATGAATGTGGCTACATTACCCTGGAGAGTTACGTAAAGAAAAAGTGGTTAAAAACTGAACAAACCTACACAAACAGAACATTTCCAAAAGTGTGCTGCTGTACTGATGTACTGTTCATAGGGCCCTCAGTACTACAACCATTTCACGTCTGACATTATCAGCCTTAAAATCTTCCTTCGGCAAGAGCTGCCAATTAGTCTTTCGGCACTTTCACATACACAGTACTGTTTAAACCCTAATGCACTGATGGGTGCAGAACAAAAAAAAAAAACAGTTCATCTCAAGAAGGTTCCAAGCAACACCTAAATTCAACTGCAGTAATAACACGATTTACCCCTGGTTCGATGCAACTGCAGGAAGTGATCAATGAATTAAAGACTTTTTTGAGAACATTTCCAACCCTGTGTCTATGCTTTCTTTTGCTGACACATTTAAATTATGGCAGCGTCAAAACGAATTGAATCAAATAAAGAACACCTACGGAAAGTATTGATTTTACTCTAAGACAGACCAGACCAAACACACTAAAAGGTGAGAAATTGTGCTATTGCGCTAGTCAGACCTCTGTAAGTTGTTTTTCTTCATTTGTGTAACCTTGAGTTACACAAATGATGACAGCTTGCAAATTATAGTACACTATACAGCTGCGGTATTCGAGGAAAAATTGTAAAGGTCCAGTTACATAAACATCCTTGCTTATAAAGGTCAGGATAAGCAGATAACATCAACAGTTACTTTTAATCCTTAACCATTAATGATGAGATACAGTGAATCACTTCACCTTGGTATTTAAAGCTAAAATGCTACTGAAATCAAAAATGACCCTTATGCTTATACTGAAGATCTTTCCAACACACTTAGCACTGCTTGACTCTATAGTAGACATGTTCCCTTCTGAGTCTGGTTCTTCTCAAGGTTTCTTCCTCTTGTCATCTCAGGGAGTTTTTCCTTGCCACTACCACCTCTGGCTTACTCAGTAGGGATAAATCGAAATCTGTATCTATATCTGGAGATCTGTAAAGCTGCTTTGTGACGATGCCCTTTGTTAAAATAAAATCGAATTGAAGTTTGTGGCTATAAATAAGACAATCTGAAGTGATTATATTTTGTAGCTTGTTCCAGCACCATGGACTCTACAATAGATATGTGCATGACTGTTTTTTTTTTCAAACCTCACTCCCACCCACTCCTGCAGTAAGCATTTTGGATTGTACTTGCTTGCAATATTTTCTAACAAACTTTGTACTATTATAATTATAAACCAATGAGTAATTTAAACCACTGTGACGCTGACCAGGATAACACAGTTACTGAAGATGAATGAATGCTGTAAATGCATCTCGCAGAGTTTCGTGAGCAACCTGTACTTTCTCTTGCTAGCGAACGTGATCTTTCTGTGTCCTGCATGCTTCATATCTGACAACCTGTACTTAAGTTGAAACTGCAAACTGGCAACTCAGTCTTTTTTTTTTTCCTGTTGCACACCTCTACTCTGAACACATGAAAGACGTCTGCTTGGAACTGGAAACGGAGTAATAAATGCATACTTCTGTTTCCATTTTCATCATAGACTTTTTTTAACAAGATATGTATCTTCACTAATCAGACCAGAAAGGTAAATAATAAAATAATTTCCTTTTCTGACCCCTCTAGTTTTCTCTATAGCTCTGTTCTCTCTGGTCCGATGAGCATTCAGGTAAATACTTTTTGTAAATGCATGTGATTCTGTAACCTGCAGAAGCTGCTCTGATTCATGTTTTGAAAAGTACACTTGCTGAACTATGGTCAGATTTTACGCATTCGTTTATCAGCTCTTCTACAGTATTTTTTCCTGTGCTTGATTTGGCCCCGTGAAATAATTTTCTTGGTCCATCTGTTGATGACCCCTGCTATACAATAATGCATCCTGTACTGTAAAATGTGAACATGTTTATAAAGGAACACACACATAAGTAGGCTCTGCACTGAGCATTAGATGGAACTAATCAGTGATACACTAGAGACCTTGGTAGCTATCGAGGAAGTGGCTCTTGACGATGTCACGTTGTGAGTGTCGATCAGGGAAGACTCCGTGGCGGGAGAGAGGAGCGTATGTCTGAGAGCTGTAATCAAAGTGCTCGTTGATAATGTCCCGTCTCATCAGCTTCCCTTCCACTGTCTTCCTCTTTGCCATGAGTTTCCGCAAAGCTGTGAGACAGAGCAATTTAAGGATTAACAACACAGTACAAACTTCTACTTTGTCTTACATTTAATTTTAATCCAAATGTATGTAATTAATTTCAGCACTAATTACACTACTTAATTGTGTGGACAGTGAGCTATATATAGCCTACTTTTATTTCTTTTATTGTGGTAAACTTTGTTTTGAATGTGCATAAACCTGCAAAGATGTCACTTACTCGGCGTCAGTAAGACGGTGCGTCATTCAAAGTAACATTCAGGTTTTACATCAAATAAACAGTGCTTTTGAAAGATGACACATGGCTTTTATTCATCATATTTGCAAATTTGAGCACATGGAATGACACAGAAAATGAATTTGTCTGATTCACGAAACTGCCGTCATCAAAATGAGCATAAATGATGAATCATCTTTAGCTGTGGGTAAACAAGCTCCTGCAAACTCGTCTCTTTTAGAATATACAGAATATACTATACAGAATATTTTAGAATATACATACCCTGATTTACCCTACCTATCACAATTTTCCTTATGATAAGCAGGAAATAAAAAAGCATTCATGAAAGGTTGTAGAAAGAACTGAAATGGAAATTCAAAAGCTAAATGTAGACTTACAAGTTGATTTAAATGTTTTTGCTTTGCTTGTTTCGAAGGGTCAGTAAAGTGACTGTTCATTTTCCTCAGTGAAGCTTTGAGCTTTTGTAGGGAAAATTGTCAGAGTGATATTGACAGGTAATGAATGTGGCCTTTCCTCTAACAGAGATGTAAGTGCACGTGGTCTTACAGAGTACGTAGTTATTGCGTATTTTCCGGAGTCGTTCTTCTTTCTCTCTCTGCCGCTGGGAAAAACGCTCATCCAGCTGCTGCACGGTGACTTTGTCCTTTTGTGACTCTCTCTCCTGTAAAAACTTCATGAGAAGAGCCAGACGAGCTTCTTGTAGCCTGCAGCACAAAGACAAACCTATAGAGACCTAGGTGTATCCACAATACACACATATTCATACATGCATTTTCCAGTGACTAATATAGTAATTATGACTAGGACAATTTAGGGAGCAAAACAGGACTATTAGCAATATACAATAGACTCCAGTTAGGCGTTTAATTGAATGCTTGCCATGTTCTTAATTATACAACACCATATTTTATATATTTATTTCTATATAATTGCCTTGGGGTTTAAAGGCAAGTACTTGTCTTAGTCTTGGTCTAGATGCTACTGAAAAACCACCTTGGAAATGTAGTGACCTAAGGAAAACTCTGCCCATGTAAACACTGACATATCTTTTGAACTTGCTGTATGAGTATGTGTGTGTATGTGTGTGTCTGTGTGTGTGATTGTTTATGTAGAGTGAGAAGGAGGCCACAGGTCAGAGCCTGGGAGTGTAGCACAGAGGGTTGTGGTAAGAGAACTGTTTCTCACTTCTCGATCTCCTGCTCCCTGAAAGCCCACTCCTTCCTCTCCATCTCGTCCATCATCCTCTTCCTCTTGTCCAGCTGAGTGAGATCATTCAGAGGTGGTAGCGTGGCCTCCCAGGCCCTCTTCTTCCTTGCTCTTTCGATCATCTCCACTTCGTCCAGGCCTGCAGGAAGCCCATGACCTGAACACACAATTCCTTTGGTTATTTTCAGGTCTCCAACAGCCCAACCTCTGCAAACTCATTCTCTTGGTAATAGTTTGCCCCACAAGTGCAGTGAAGTAGAATTTCATAAGTAAAGTCTCTTTTCTGGTCTAACTTTCCAAAGGTACCATACCATTTGATGAACCATCTGGATTGGTGTTCTGTTTAATTTTGTTCAGTTAAGTCTATTGCACACAGGCTGAGCAACTTAACAAAGCCTTATAAGAGACAGGCATCTTCCCTTAAACTGTCTTTGAGCCAGACTAGCACTTTGTGTAGTAGCACATCATAACGGAGAAAAGCATTTGACTTTTAAAAAGGTCTTGTATTTTAGCTGGTGCTCTAGCATTAGCTGGTTAGCTTGCTACTGTCAGCTTTATGCTGTTTACAGCACAACCCCGTTGTTGTTCCACAAGTAACTCACAATAGCATTTTTCTACCAGACAGGGTGCACTTACAAAATCTTACAACCTGGAGCTTTAACGGTGCAGTGTTTCATAATGTTTAAAAGTATGAAGATCTGTAATATTAATATAATTTCAGAGAAATGTTTCTATATTTCTACATTTAAGCTCTGCTCCTTTTTCCTTAAAAGGTGACACAAGCCAGTAGTGAGGTTGGTCACGTTTTATCACTATTTCCATTGCAATAGAAACAGCACAGGGCTCTAAAAATTGCAGACTGTAAGAAAGGTTTAAGGACTAGTGTAAGACATTTGTGTGTGTGTGTGTATATATACATATGGCTGCAAAAAGTGTGATATCTGCAAACGGGGGTGTTGCTAAGTACTGACTGAGCAGGGTGTCCAAACATTTTCACATGACACAGTTACTATTTTTTTCTATTTGTTAAGTTTGTCAAACAGAAAGTAATTGTGTATTTGCAGTAAACTGTATTTTTTGTTTTGTTTTGCTTTATTGTTCCAGCTGCTGTGTTTATATCTTTTTACTTTAAAAAGCAACAAAATATGTATTTGTCCAGGGATGCCCAAACTTTTGCATACAACTGCATGTCTTTATGCTTGCATACCCCAAGAGAAAGGGGCCAGAGTGAGGATTTCTGGAATCGCTGCTCCTGGACGTAGTATGTATTCAGGGCTGTAAGGATCAGTCTGAGCCTCGCTGTCACGGTAATCTGTCTGAACCCCCACTGTGCGCTGGAAAGAGCTTTCCATCCACTCAGAGCCTTCCTGTTGGGCATTGTAGGGGTCACCTCTGTGATACAATACACGAATCAGTCCATTTACAACAAATTCACTCACGTACACAGAATATATATATATATGTGTGTGTGTGTGTGTGTGTGTGTGTGAACTGGAACTACTGTGATATCATGTGACTTACTTGGGTAATGCAAAAATAACATCAGGTGGGATCTGTTGAGCAAAGGGGATGAGCGGACTGACAGAAGGAATAAAGGAAGAATTAATATGCATGCTTATAACAGAAAAACTGCTTTTGCTATAAGAGTATTTACTCTCAGTAATCAAGGCTTCCTTTCACAGTTGTCCCTTATGTGTTTCTCATTCAGACAAAACTGGGAATGCATTGGTCTGAAGGTGTGTATTGGTCTCAGGCCAGCATTTGATTGTATTCACCATCCTGATCCAGTTCACTGTCGGGGATGTGCATAATTATAATATACACACACACACACACACACACAAATCACTCTCACACACAAAGCAAAGAGCAGGGTTTATAAAGATGCAGAGGATCTCACACGCAGTTTATTTAAGGATTTCCCAAAGCTGCTCTTCATAATTTATCACATTTTTATTAATCACAGTAAATGTCTATAACTATATTACAGTTGTCTAGTGACAAAAAATGTCACCTTTGCACAAGATTTCCAAAAAGCTGAATTCAAGTACTTCATGCACTATGTGAAAACCCTAAAGCAACTTATACCAATCTGAACAACAATACAATAATATACACTCACTGGCCACTTTAATAGGAACACCTGTACCGCTGCTCAATCATGTAGCAGCAGCACAATGCGTAAAATCATGTAGCTACATGTCAAGAGCTTCGGATTATGTTCACATCGAACATCAGAATGGGAAAAAGTGTGTGATCTCTGTGACTCAGTATTTCAGAAAGTGCTCATCTCCTGAGCAGGCTGTAGAGTTTACATTGAATGGTGTGAAAAACCAATAACATCCTTTGAGTGGCCGTTCTGTGGTTGCCTTCGTGATGAAAGAGACCAGAGAACAATGGACAGACTGGTTCGAACACACAGGAAGGCTATACTAACTCAAATAACCACTCTTTACAACTGTGGTGAGCAGAAAAGCATCTCAGAATGCATGACATGTTAAACCTTGAGGTGGATGAGCTACACGAGCAAAAGACCTCATCGAATGCCACTCCTGTCAGTCAAGAACAGGAATCTGAGGCTACAGTGGGCACAGACTCACTCGAACTATTTATTTGACAATTGGTCAAATAACCTGATGTTTGATGTGAACATCTGAGTGTACATGTGAATAACTGAAGCTCCTGACCTGTATCTACATGACTTTTTAAGGTATTGTGCTGTAGCCACATGATATAGATAAAGTAGGTCCTTTAAGTCACAACTATCTGTCATGCCATGTGACGTGTGCCATGTGACGAAGTTAATATCAGATCAATATTAGTCAATACTCAGAGTTCAGAATAAAACAGTGGATGTGTGCACTCCTAATTCCCACACAATACCACCTGAGTAACAGTGTGGAAATTATGTTGATGGGTGGTGATACGCACATTTGTATGAGTGTATACGTATGTAAAGCTTACCGCTTAAAAAACTTCCAGCGGTCTGCTCCAGAGACGTCCTCGGGTGTGGGTTTGTGCAGCTGAACGCCCGGCAGCACCCTGGCACAAGAAAACACATACAAGCTGCTGCAGAAGGTGTTCACCACATCCCACACAAATGTAGCACGTGAGAGGAATAAAGTCCGAGTGGTTTCCGTAATAATACATAATACTTGTTTTACTGAAATCTGTCATGTTTTGTACAGTGTGGAATCTGAAACTGTGCGTTCCTGTCTGATTACCGACACGACACAGGGCACAAAAACATGACAGAACGTATAGATAAGTGAACCGCAGGCTAAAGGAACGCGTGTGCAGCCACATTTCCGATAGCGGGTAGCGGTGGGGGGGAAACGACAAGTGGTTGTGGTGCGATGTGTATTATGTAACGCCAGGGCTGCCGTGACCAGCGGTGACGGTCTAATCCGCCACACAGAGGACAGTAAAGGCAGTGTCACTGGAAAGAGACAGGTACAGTATGTGTGGGGGTGTAGATTTCCTTTCAGGATGCAGGTACAGGAAATAGTGTGTGTGTGTGTGTGTGTGTGTGTGTGTGTGTGTGTGTGTGTATACCCTGACAGTGTCTGCAGTGTCTCTCTCCTCTGCTCAGCATGTCCTCTCCAGCGGCGGTCGATGAAAGCAGGAACGGGATCAGCAGCATGCAGGCGGAGTGTGAACCGTGGGTGGTGAGGGAGATTACTGAACATGGAGTCAAACTCGGGAACCTTCCTCTACGGTTAGACGCACACACAAATACACACAAGCATCACCCAGTCTATTATCTTACATTGACAGTATATCACTGAATACGACTTTTATATCGTTTATGACCAAAGTAAGAAACATCCATGTATACTGCACATCACTGTGAAATCCCAGGCTACACTACACCTGCATCCTTTGTAGTTTGAGAACAGATCACGGGTTCAGGTTTTTGTAGCCAGAGACCTCAGTGCTTGTGCTTTTCTCAGTAAAATGAGAAGCTATGTGGTTTTTTTTAAAATATCTATAACATCGATAGAGAAAAAGGAGAGGCCGGTGAGGGAACTACAGTGTATAGCTGCTATAACTCAAATGTTACAGAATCTAACTTGTTCTCCAGACTTTCCACAACATCAAACGTAACTATAAATGATTCTTTGGCACGTTGCTGTGGTATAAGAGGAATAAAACACTTCAGGCTTCATCTGATCACCCGGTTGATGATTATTTTCCCATAGCAGCACTCCCCCAGGTGTTTTATTCCTTACTTTACAGTACATACTGCTTTAACTCATTACATGAATGATATTACATTAACAAATAACTAAACTGAAGCAGAGGATATTGATCAATTGGCAATGTCACCGTGTTAAGCTGAAATGAATATAGATAGGAGCAGATAAACAATTTTAGACTTTTAGACATTTTTTTTTTTTTAGGTCTTATAGGATTAATCAACTGGAGGCAACAGCTAAAAAGATAAAATATGAATAATAGATGAATAACATTTACATTAATTCACAATGACACTATAAAAAAAAAAAAGCCCTGTGGCCAATATGGTATTATACTGATAATAGAAAAGACAGGTTTAATTATGGAAATTTGTTCCAGTGTCTTTCATTCAGTGTCTTTTACAGCAGCGTCTTTTATTCTCTTTTTAGGTGCTGATTTTTAGTCACTTTATGTTTCCAAGGATGTTACGAGTGAAACGCAGTTTAATGTGCAGCAAGAGAGAAAAGACATGAGCTTGAGAGAGAGAGCGAGAGAGAAAGAGAGAAAGAGAGAAATGCTGATTTTGTATTTTCTTCTATTTTAGCACCATTAAAACCGATCTACCTGTTAAAGGATCACAAGCCCGCCACGAATATCACCAAATACACAAGTCACACAAACGCTTCTCAACGTTAGTCTTAAGACTGTATGTGTTTCGATGGCTGTGACATTAAGCTTCATCACTCACCAGACGGTCCACAGACCCCTGAGCCCTACAGCTCGCTCGGACGTGGTCCGTCTCTGCTGACACGGTGAAAACTGGATCTGAAACAGGACAGAGACATCACACCTTTACATTCAAGCCCAGATCACCCTGCTTTACCTTTTATTTAAGAATTATAGCATTGTGATGATAAAACGTGATACCGCTACTACTACTAATTGTTTTATTCTTTTACTCTATCATTTTTTTTTTTTTCATTTCATTTGTATTTTATTTAATTGCTGTCTTAATTTACAAACTGATATTTTGCCAGCACTCGTTGTCTTTTAAATGGTAAATAAATAAAGATGACTACTACTATTACTACTAATACTAATACTAATCGATTCACTTCAATTTGATTTTGTAAAGCTTTTAATTATGGACATTGTCATAAAATAGCTTTACAGAAATATATAAATTCAGGACACAAATTATAAATGTATACATTTATCCCTAATGAGCAAGACAGAGGTGATGCGGCAAGAAAAAAAAAACTCCCTGAGACAATATGAGGAGGAAACCTTGAGAGGATCCAGACTCGAAAGTGAACCCATCCTTATCTGGGTGACAGTGAATAGGGTGGTTATAAATAATTCCCTTCTATAACTGTGTACTACAGAGTCAAAAAGTGCAACTGTGTAAACAGGAAATTCATTATAGTTTTCATATAAAGTCTATTTTGTTGAAGTTATCAACTGTTTACTACTACTACTACTACTACTAATAATAAAAATGAGTATTGTATAAAACAGGTATCACTGTGGAAAACTGCACTGCTAAATAGACGTTAGAAAGTGAAAATATTTAGTATATTATTTACATATTTATTGTTTAAATGTTTAAAATGAACTAAATTATTTTCCAATACAACAAAGCTATTTCAAGCTTGAAATGAGTGAAAATGTCTAAAAACAGGATTAGTAAGGTTTAGGAGCATATAGTTTGTTTACTGTAATCTTATAATATGAAATACTAAATAAATGTGACTGTTTACAAGACATTTTTTACTTGCTAAGATGTTTTTTTTGTTTCAGTGTCTGTAACTGTTTACTAGTTAGCTAGTAGGCTAAGCCTAACTCTTATGAACTTACCGTACAGATAATCATACTTCCTCTGCGCTCTGAATCCCTTATTGCCTTCATTTTTCTTGTGAAGCGTGTGGGTGATGGAAATACTCATTTTACATGTGTTATAAGCTATAATTATGTCGCCTTTGCTACTTTTAAAGTGCAATGTAATAGCTTGGCTAGCTAGCTAGTAGAAAACGGTGACAGGTGGTTATGTCGCCATGGCAGGTTACCATGGAGACTGTTAGCGACCAGCCAAAGCGTTACTTTAATATTACCACCAGAGGGCGCAGTGGGGTACTATCACCTTACAGCTTAAAGTGATCATTAGTACTGCCTGTAATT
This sequence comes from Pangasius djambal, assembly GCA_022985145.1. NCBI lineage: Eukaryota > Metazoa > Chordata > Actinopteri > Siluriformes > Pangasiidae > Pangasius > Pangasius djambal. The sequence goes on from CM040979.1 coordinate 24,331,682, forward strand.
AACAACAACAACAACAACAACAACAACAACAATAACAGCAACAACAACAACAACAACAATAACAGCAATAACAGCAATAACAACAACAACAATAATAATAATCTGTATTACTGTAATGGAAAAACCTTCCAGCTCTTGTTTTGTTTCGCTTACTGATGGAGAAATGCATGTGTGTGTGTGTGTGTGTGTGTGTGTGTGTGTGTGTGTGTGTGTTCATCCTTCAAAGCTGTAAGCTGTCTGTGTCCCAGTTTATTTTAAATGTCTGGTATTTCTATTAATCACCACCTGCACCAAAACAGGAAAAAAAAAAAAAAAAAGTAACCACAAAGTTATATTTATACAGTACTGTGCTAAAAATCTTAGGCACCCTAATTTCTTTATACAAATTTTGTCTTTGATATTTATTTTATGATTTTTAAATTATTGGTTCTTTAACATTTCCAAACATTATTTTCCCAGCAAAAATGAAATGTTACAGAATAATTTTGTATGTCTGTTAAGAAGGAAACATATTACTAACAGAAGACAAAAACAGAAGCTATAATCTCAGGTTGTTCCTCTTTGGGCTGCTCCTGTTAGGGGTCGCCACAGCGGATCATTGTTCTTCCTGACGCAACCCTCCCCAGCTTTATCCAGGCTTGGGACCGACACTGAGAGCGTACTGTTGCACGCAACCCGAGAGACTGTGGTTGGTTTCCTGGCCAGGAATCAAACACGGGCCACAGCAGTGTGAGCGCTGTGGCCTAACCACTAGTCCTCCAGGGACCCTAGCTATAATCTCAGGCGTGACAGTCAAACTCAGAAGAACTGTGGCAGGTTGTCCAAAAACTGTATGAGGTGCGCCTGAGATTACTGATGCATTTTTAAAGGCAAACAGTTGTCACATTGTTTAGCTTAGTGCTGTTTACTGCACTTTTTTGTATTTTTGCTTTACAGCATTTATTTGCATTTTACATATAATAAGGCAGAAAATGCAAACTTGTCATCAGTCTTTGAGCTCAATTCTCCAGGTCTCACCAGCATGAAATAAGATCAGATAAGACCAGACAGATGAAGTAAGGATGGCATTGTACGTTAGAAGAACAGACTTGCGAGTCCAAGGACTGAGACGGCATTCTTAATTATCTTACTGAGTCTGTTAATGTCCTTCGTAGTGATGCTCTTACCCAAATACATAGCATTAAAAAGGCACTTAATAGTACAGCCTGTAGTAAAATGTGTACAGCAGATTCCCATGTACACCAAAAGACTTCAGCTTCCTCAGAAACTAGCTGGCTCTGACTCTTCTTGTACAGGTTTCTTATGTTTACATGAGAAACCAAAAAAGACTCCCACATTTGCTCCATTGTACAATGATTATCCTTCACTCCTGCTCAGTCTGAAAGCTGTAGGGAGTCCAGTGCCATGCCCACACGTGTTTATTTACTAAAGTGATGGTTGTTGACTTGAGCATGGAGTGACCACTCTCCGCTGAACGTCAATGCCTCCTCTGTGGAGATCGTCAAGAGCACCAAATTCTTTGGTTTTCACCTGGTGGAGAACTTCACTTGGTCCCTCAACACCAGTTCCATAACCAAGAAAGCCCAGCATCGTCTCTACTTTCTGTGAAGGCTGAGGAAAGCCCATCTCCCACCCCCATCCTCACCATGTCCTACAGAGGGATTATCAAGAGCATCCTGAGCAGCTGCATCACTGCCTGGTTTGGAAATTGCACTGTCTTGGATCAAGACCCTGTAGTGGATAGTGAGGACAGCTGAGAAGATCATTGGGGTCTCTCTTCCCTCCATCATAGACATTTACACCACAAGCTGCAAGCTGCATCCAGTTGACACTGAACATGTTTTGCGTACGTTTGGCAAAAATTAATTAGGGGACACATATTGGGTAATGACCCACACCCATACCCTGACGATAAGAGGGCACCACTTTGTGTAACTAAACAAATTCATATCTGAAACGTTGATGCAAGATAAACTGTAAACTGGAAATAGTATCTGGGGCACACGCAGTAGTATCTGGTGCATATGCGATAATTAACTAAACTATACCATGTTCTTTCAGGGCCTCCACAGAAAGGGGTTGTAACTGTTGTTTGAATTACTGCAGTCACGCAGCAGCTTTGAGAAGTTGTTTTGTAATGAAAGTTCCTTAATATCTCTAGCTGATATTGTTTTAGACATCTAAAGAGTTACGTTTTCCGTGTAATTTTAAATTTCTGTATTTTTTTTTTTCCGCCATTGTAACGATCATCAAAGTTACTTGTATATAAGCAAAACAAAAATGCTAAAAGTGAGTCATACTGTGGCCTTGCGGTTTGAAGGTCTATCTGGTGTTTCCATGAAAACTGAGTGACATTCACCACATGTTCTCAGCCAGATGCAGAGTGTAAGATATTTCTGCAGAGATGATCTTCAAAGCAGATAAAAATGTATATGCGCAAGTTCTTCAGATGGAGAAATACAAATGTGTGACTCAAAGTTCCTGAGTTCCTGTTTACTACGTTTACCTGTTTCCTGTTACTAAGGGCAGGAAGGTATATTCAATATATAGAAAATTCACCCAAGCATTTATGTAAAAACTTAGGTCATTATATGATAACATACATAAAAAGGCTTAGATAAGAATACGGTAATATGACTCTTCGCATGAAAATCACTTCTCTATCTCCCTATCGCCCTGCGCTATCAACTTGTCTGTAGATAACCTTGAAGATATAGAGCTATTAATCATGAACAAGCAGAAATATTTCCTTTCATTTAATCATTTCACTTTGATTACCTCAGTGATGTTAAAAGCTGAACTTAGTGTTTGAATGAGGACAGGCTTTAAGTAGCTCATCTAAAATAAATACTAGGGCCAGCTTCTCCAGCACTGACCAAAAAAAAAAAAAAAAAAAGACCAGGGTAAGAATGGTGTTGTGGTGTGGGAGTCTAAGACATGGTGTGTCCTTGTTTTATTTATTTATTTATTTATTTTTTTCCATATTTAACTGCAGCTAAGAATAACTTTTCTCCCATATTTTGACTTTAAGCTAGCTGATAAGATTTTAACAATTTTTGTCAAAACCTGCCGTTAATCCAGGAGGGTTACGTTGGTGATTTGATGACATTCACATTGATCGTGAGTGTTATATCTATAGAAACACACTGCACATTTACAGAGATTGCTATAAAAACATATTTATAGTACTCCTGTGTATTAGAACTTAATCCAAGTACTGTTTGCTGATTGGTGCATTATTCTCTCAAATATCTAGCACTGAGTGGATATTTAGTATGTGTGTTGTTTTTAAATTCTTGCCTGCAGATACCAGCCTGGTGCCTAGCAGAAGTGGTAAAAGCACCACCACAGTTTTTTTTTTTTTTTTTTTTTACTTATGTAAGCGTCTTTGAGAATCTTGAAAACACTCTATAAATAAAATGTATTATTATTATTATTACCCAAATGCTTTACCTGTGCTTTACAATGCTTTCAGTAAAGGTGCAGCTACTCATCTAAATAAATATACTCTGCCAAAAGATGAAGCACAGCTCAAATTATTCAATCAAGCTGAAGCCTTGATTGAAGCACATCACAGTGCTGAGGGCAGCAAAAGGAAGAGTGCTTGAAGAACAACTCATACAGATGCAGAAGGACAAAGGCCAAGCACCATCATGGCCTTTTGAGAAACTACATACTTCATGCACTGTAAAAAAAAAAAAAAAATTAGGAAAATTTAGATTTGCAGTGATACAAGATTTGGAGGAAATACATCTTGGCTCAAAAATAATGTTAAAATATATGTCTCAAGACAGAAAATCATGTTATGTCCATAATTGTGCATTTTCTATTTAACTAAAATGATTATGTTTGGTGCATGAGAATAATTTGATGGATGGTTGTACTAATTTGGTGTAAGAGAATAATAATTTTATAATTTAATAGGTTTTTTTCCCCCAGTTTGTTTTTACTTACCGTGAATGGGTTTTATTCGAGTTACAAGAAACGATGAGATTGATATAGGTATATTAAGGGTGTATACAGTGTAGATTAATATCATACACATATATGTATAATTTGTATAATATAAATAAGCAATATCACAAAAGCAAGAATGCTGTAATACTGAAGGCCAAGTCCCGCAGGTAATCACAGCTGTGCCGATATTCAGTACAACAGTACGATTGTGAGTATCTTATTGCTTTTATACAGCAGTTCTATTAATAATAAATTAATATCAAATAACTGACATTTCAGACACAATATGGCCAAATAGTTTATTATATACTAATTGTAGTAATTGTTTTAAATGAAATATTGCTCAAACTGGAATTTTATGTAGTGAAAACAGGCAAGCAGATACAAAGAGTTAAATGTCCCAGTGCTGTTATACTAAATATCAGCACACAGTGCTTGTCCAACCAAAATAGTGCACCGGAACTAACTGTTGTATAAGTAGACTGTATATTTGTGTTACATTTTTGTCTTTATATATTTTTGCCATACATTTATACATTTCAATATATATTTTGTTTCTCAATTTACCTTTAGATTGATTGGCTCTACTTAACAGCTTTGGGTTTTGGACTGTTTCTTGTCTATTAGAGTTAACACTGTTAAATGCACAAATTTTGCAATGCTTTATTAATGATACGTTATTTTTTTACAAATTTTAGAAATGATGATTATAATAGTAGTTTGGCATTAAATTTGGCATGATGTTAGATTGTATGTAATAAGTCACAGCTTTAGAGTCTGTAAAGTTCAGGGAGTTTAAAGCAATGTACTTGGTTTTCAATAGCAAATTTCAAAATTCATAGCCAGGCCAGCATTTTCTGATATTTCATCTCTAATTAGGATAACTCAGTAACATTAGCAACTGCAACAAAAGTATTTTATTGGACCTACTACTACTATCTCTATTTACACCCAAAAGGTTTTTTTTTCTTACAATTTCTTTTTTAAATGTGTTCAGGCTTTGATAAGTTTTGCTAAGACACCAGAAGAAGGAAGTGGCCAGACCAAGAGTCAGAGACATTTCTGTAGTGGTAGCTGACATGTGATATCGCAGCAAGCACTCTGAAGTGAATTGAAGAGTTTTTTTATGGAGGGAAAAAGACAATATATATGACAGACTTTGAGTGTAGAAAAAGAAGAGAAAGATCAAGAGAAAATAAAGAACAAAAGAAGACATATTTCCTTGATGCAGTGATATCAGTATCAGAGCCATGGAAAACAAATTAAGCCTGAGATCCATCTTTCTCTTCACTGTCTGTCTTACAAGAAGTCTTGCATCAGGTTTGCTTGTTTCTTATTACTTGTTCTCATTTTATTTGTGTTCTTTTGTGAATATGATTACAGTCAGAAGAGCAAGGTGTTTGTTGGAATATTTGTTGGAATGTTTGTTCAGAGATTTTGAATCTTATTATTATTTTAATTTTTTCCCCAAAAAGCAATTGTTTTATTGGCAGATATTTTACTTTGCTTTACTGATTCTACAGTGCGAATGCCACTGATCAAACTTTATTTTGGTTTTCTTTCAAATTAATAATTTTTATTTTTTAAATTATTTTTATTTTTTTAGATCTCCACAAGGTAGAACTGAAATGAGTATGAAAAAGTAGTTCATGGCCTTTAAATATGTAACACAGATGGCATGTGATGGCATTTTGATTATAATAACACACAATTTAAGAGAAGTTTTGTTTGTGAATGTGATAATCTGTTCTTTTTTTCTGTTTAAATTCACATTTACCTTACAAGTCCTCCTCACAAACCTAATTAATCATTGTAACCTGATGCATAACAACTTGTAACAGTACTTTCTGTTAAATGAACTTTTACACAATAAAGTAATAATACAGTAATAAGTTATGCTGTGCTCACATTAAACCATTACTAAACATTTGTGAACTGTGTAACCCTCAGGAACAGATGGCAAAACATCTCTTCATTCTAATAAAACACTGCCATGCTCGACTTCAACCAACGAAAGATGTCAAGGTAAAAACCTGTAATGAATGGCTTCTAATTGATTGCTACTATGTCAAGGGCTTCTCAAAAGACAGAGTCTCATTGATGATTTTTAAAAAGTTTAAGATCTTAATGTTATCACTGATGATTTCCAAAAACAGGATTTCAAGAAGCATAAACGACAAAGTGTGTCAAGTATTCTTGACAAAGCAGAGTCTTGTCACGAACAAGCTCACTTTTGCTGGAAAAAGCCTAAAAGACTTGATGTCTGATGTGTTGTACAGATAAATTGTTGTTATCTTCGACTGCCTCTTTTATAATTAATTATAGATTAAATAATGTGATTTTGTTAAATGTTTCTTCCAGTTTTCAGAAATGAGTATGCTGAATTGGGCACCACTGTCACCTTAAACTGCACCAACACAAAGATCGCATGGCGTGACATGATTTTTGTCATCTGGAAATTTCATTTGCGAGACAAAGAGTGTATAATTGCTATGGCTAATAATGACTCAGACCATGACACCTGCCAAGATGGGAAAAAGC
>CM040979.1:24338279-24355232 GCA_022985145.1 Pangasius djambal
GCATGGCGTGACATGATTTTTGTCATCTGGAAATTTCATTTGCGAGACAAAGAGTGTATAATTGCTATGGCTAATAATGACTCAGACCATGACACCTGCCAAGATGGGAAAAAGCTGAAACGCACACCGGAGGGAACCTACCACTTGATCATCCCGAATTTCTCTGCTCAAGATGAAAGAAATTACACCTGTGACATTTTTTACCAATCAGGTGGTTCAGTGGAAATTATCAAGGTCTCTGCATTTGGTAAGTGAACAGTCTCTGTACAGCTAACATAGAAAACACACTGCTGTGATGGTCTCACTTTCCATTGTTACTGTGCAATGTTTCCGTATTTAATGATTGTAATTTATATACTGCTTTATATTTGGTCCTAATGGGATCAAAAAAGTTGGAAGGACATGGAGATTTCTGACAATGCCACAACTGTCTGTGGCTGGGAGTCCAAGAGAGCATAACTGGCCTTGGGTGGGAAGGATGGCATACCTCTCTCCAAACTTTAGGGCAGAAAGGGTACAGTTGTAATTGCTAATAGAATCTCCAAAACATAGCAAACTGCTGAGCTTGATGTATAAAGACCTCAATGTAGGATTTGGTTAGATGAGGTGTACATACACAGGAAAAATTGAACCTGATCTTGGTAAAATGTCTCCCCTAGCCCGTCCACAACTATCTGGCTGGCTGGAATCTGAGCATGGACACACTGTCGCTGTGTGTGAAGCTAAAGGCAAACCAGCAGCCTCCATTCACTGGGAAACACCGTGGAACTCATCCTCTCCCATCATACAAGCATCTAAGCCTCAAGACCAGCTTTTCACAGTGATTAGCCGCTTATACCTTCCTCGACATGCTTCTCATACAAACCTCACTTGTTTGGCCACTGCCAATGACCCCAAGCACACCAAGACTCGATTTAGCAACTTCACATTCAGAGGTAAGCCGTTCAGATTTTTAAAAATATTTAAGGTAATATTACTGTTAAACAGGAAATACAATACAATAAATACTGCTAATAAAAAAAGTATAAAATACAGCTTACAATTCTTTATTCAAATTACAGAGCAAAAGTACTAAATTTATAATCAAGGTTTTTCAACGTAATGTATGAAAATAAGAGTACAAAAAAATGTCACAAATGCAAAAAAAAATAATAAATCTGTCTCAAATCAGTGTGTGAACAAGGGATGTACAGAATAAAACACCTGGGGTGTACTGATATATAAGAAGAATAATCAATGTCAGGATGGTGCCAGTTGGCCTGAGAGTTACTTTTACCACCACAAAATTAATTATTTTCCAATAACAGCATATCCCAAGGTGTCCAACATATACCACAGCAATTTGTTAAAAATTAAAATGTCACACTTTTTATTCTTTTACAGTCACTTTTAATGTTGTAAAACATGCATGGTGTGCATCTGCAGCTATTGTCAGAGATGCTGATATATGCTGATAAATTAATCAGCACTTTCCGAAAAATCAGAATCTAGCATTCAACAGTGCTATGGTATATTAAAATATATTATTATAGCGCTCCCAATTATATTATATCTCTCAAAAGCCTGCTAATTATATTATCATATACTGTATAATACATATATATATATATATATATATATATATATATATATATATATATATATATATATATATATATATATATATATATATACATACACACACACAGTGATGTAGTGTTTGAAGATGTGGTGAGTAGAAAAGAGATGTTTTCTATCACCATTTATTAAATCACTTCAAAAATCAATGCTACTTACGTCGAGTCGTACAACCTAATTTGTCAAAAATCCTTAAAAACAACTGTCAGTCATTAAAAATGTCCACGACTTCATTATGATATGCAGATTGCACAGTGCAGTGTGACGTGCTCTGGGACACTCTAAAAAGTAGTGAACACTGGTGAATCTTGCACTTTAATTTGCTTTATGTGTAGCTTAGTTTTGAACAGGTCATTTTGTAGACATACTGACAACATAAATATTGTACAATATTTTATGTTATGTTACATCTGCTGTCTTTTTAGATGCACATGTCGCATGGCCTTTTGTTCTTTTGGGAATTTGTGTTACATGCTTCATCATAACTCTTTTAACTGGACTCTACATCATGCTCAAAAAGCTCACAGAGCTAAGGTAAGATACTTTTGATAAACACTGTTGATAGAGTAGTTCTGTTAGCCAGTGATATGGCCCTTTATAGGGGTAATTCCTGATCCTAACCTGAACTTATATAAGCGTAATTCCACAAAATGACATGCCCGTTAGTGCTTGTAACTAAAATGATTGTTTTTTAAAAAAATCATTTTTCTGCAGTGAATCAATGAAGAAAGCAGTAATAGCCTCCAGTCATGGTTTGATTCAATTCACACTACTGGCTTGATGAATTTCAATTCGATTCTTAGAATATTTGAAAAGACTTTTTATTTCTGAATCATAAACAGGTTGAATCTACAGGTTCACTATATTGTGAACATAAATAAATTAATTTATAAATCCTCCCCAAAATTTTTATTGAATAAACAAAGTATCTGATCGACTTAAAATGATTGAGTGGGACAGGTAAAAAGTGCTGTCGAGGTTTTATTAATGTTTCCGATTATTTATCTGAAACGTGCACATGGGTTATTGTGAGGGACACTTTCCCTGTGTTGAGAATGTCTTTTATCTTTACTTTACATACATATTTGTGAATGTAAATTCAGTGGGATACAAACAGCACCGCCACTGTGGAACCACACGTCCACCGCACATAGTTGTACATAGTTACTCAACGACATGTTTATGTAAAACAACCTTTTATTAGATATAACTGCAAGATAATATGTACATTTTTATTTATAGCAACATGAAAATCTTTGTGACACTTACTACAGTTCTAGTTTTTTTAGCGAAATGTTTGTCCTTCACCACCTGGAGAGAACTTAGTGATAATTTATAATATATACTTAGTGATAAAAAAGCTTAGGCTTTGTGTGTAAGAAGCCCATCCTAAGTCCAGTCAATAAACTTCGCTAAAATATAACAGGGGTTTTATCTAAATAGCATTTTGGTATTCATAATCAGTCACTTATGATCTTGTTCATTGATTTGCTGTGTTTTTAGAAACCTTTGCTGCAAACCTGACACACAAGAGGTAAAATATATTATTTACAGCTTTACCTAATTATTTTTTCATCAGATTAATAATGATTATGAAGCATTTTGAAGAATATAGTAAACCAATATCATGGTGGTGATCATTTTTAGCTTAACGATCCTGAAGAATTGCACCTTTATGCCAGGTGCGGGCAAAGAGTGGACATCTACAGCTCTCTGTGGACCCCTTCAACGCTTGAAACACATGATCACACACACGTATATGCAAACGCATAAACCCATTTCTGATTATGCTTATGCATAGTGAAATGAAACCCCTTCGGAAGAGCATTCTCCAACATGCAGACTCTGATGAGAGAAACATAAACCAGGGTTATTAAAAGTAATTTTTGTTGTCCCTCAGGAGGAATCTTTTAGCTCAACAACTATGTGTTTCCTTATTACAAAGAGTTCCAAATAGAACCCTGTTAGGAAGCTAAGAACCTTTAAGCAGACGTGCCAACATCTACTAATACGTTGGATATAAAAAAAGTCTACACACCCCTGTTAAAATGGCAGGTTTTTGTGATGTAAAATAATGAAACCAAGATAAATCATGTCACAACTTTTTCCACCCTCAGTGTGAAATTACATTGTATAAAAATGAAGTGAAATGGGTTTCAAGGGGTTTCATCACAAAAACCAGCCATTTTAACAGAGGTGTATAGACATTTTATATCCAATGTACATAGTATTTACTTTTTCAGAAAACACAGAGGTCAGAACAATTCTCCCCGCAGAAAAGACAATTCACTGAAGGGGAAAGGATGAGGAACATGTGACACTTGCATTTACTTCTTGTAGTGATTACCTTTGCTTTATATTGACTTTTCTGGGCGAATTTTGACCCATAGTTTTTAAAAGGTCTTGGGCTTGGGCGCAAACAGAATCCAAAAAGGCTGGACTCTTTGGTTGCTAAAAAAAAAAATGGAGGAGCTAATTATTATTAAGTATGGGTCACACCAGACTCGTTGCCTTGATTTCTTTCTGCCTGCTAGGGCTTACTTGTTAGCATTGTTGGCACCTCTACTTAAGAACCACTCAAGGGTTTTTATGAAGTATGGGAATTTCCACTGTTTCCACTAATTCCACAGTGAAACTGTAACAAAGCCAGGTTGCTGCTGTAATGTGTTTTCTTATTTTATATATGCAATACTAAATGCAGTTTAAAAAAAAAAACATTTCACTTGTACAGTCCTGTTGTTGTTGTGTCATTAATATAAATATGTAGCATATTAATTAATGGACACGTCCTTCCACATCCTTGTAACGAACTCCGAGGAGATACGGATGTGGGTAGATCCAAGTGCAGATTTATTTTAAGGTCTGATACACATGTGATACACACTGGGGACATGATTTTGTGTTACTATATATTGCATATGACTCCAGATGAGGTATTGTGTTGTAAGGAGTTAAATTCTGCAATACTGATTAATATACCTGCTTAGTAGCCCACATCATCTCCAGATGGCAAGCTATTTTGTCATGAGCAGCATCTTTTTCATGCCTGCTGAAGTTATATTCTCACTAATAGACATTTAAAATGTATTCTGCTGACAGAATAGTCTCTAGATTGTACTTTCAAAAGCACATGATTCTATCTCCATTTATACTCCCATCCTTATCTCTGCAATAGATAGTTTAGATAGCTAGATCAAATTTATTCATGATCAATAGATTGAACTCTGACACGCACATGAGACTAGCTCCTCCCTGATCAATTTTGACAAGTAGATGGGAACTTTTTAAGCTTTAATGTCATGCCTGCATAATTTACACCCCCATCCTTATCCCTGTAAACACACAAAACTATTTGTCTTAATGTTTCACAACCAGAGTCAGCAACCAAAGCTGACAGCGAGTACACTCAATGACTCTAAGGATGTCAGTATCAGATGAGTATTAGTCAATAAAAAAAACTGGATGTGTGCATTCCTAATTCCCAGACAATATCAACTGAATAACAATTGATCTTTTTGATGGGTGATACACACAGATTTGTGTGTGTATGTATGAAGACGTTGCCATTTAAATAAACTTCTAGCAATCTGTCACGGGCATATTTTGGGGATTGGGTTTGCATAGCTCAACACCTGGCAGCACCCTGGCAAAAGAACACACGTACAAGCTGAACAGAAAGTGTTCACCACATCACACAAATACAGCACGTGTGAGGAATAAGTGAAAGTAGTTTACATGGTTTGCCAATACAAAATCTCTAAATCACTGCATCAGCACACAACATTAAACTAAGTTATAAACACATAAAATATAAAACGTCATTCTTTAAAGAACAATAGTCGATTTTTTTTACATTTCCAGAAAGGAGAAATTACCTAGAAAATGGTTTAAGCCATGACCTCAGCACTAGTGTATTATGTGGCTAAAAACACATTTGCAAAACTGTAAATGCACTTCAATCTGGAATTGTTTTTTTATGGGCCTTGTGTCAGTCATTTTCACTGTCATAGACACTCCTCAACGGCCCTTCAATAGGAGCCCCACCCCTGCAGCATAAAGGGAGAAGAAACATGAAAAAAAAACAAAAAAACAAGCGTATAAGCCCCCAGTACTGCCAGATAACTCTTGTGTTAGCAAACATCGTGCTGTGCTTCAGAAAAAAAAATAACAACTTAATGACATGAAATGCAATAATACCAGGATAAACACTGGCAATGCTTTTCCAAGATGAAGTATTTTATTACTGATGAAGGAATGAATCTGGACATGGAGTTCACAATGATGCTCATGGAAAGTATTGTAAACGCAATCTGTATAAAGCTTTGAACTGTTTCAGTGGTCTTCTTTAAATAACAAATCCAGTAGATACTGCTCTAACAAGCAGAGTACTTCTGTAGCATGATAATACAATAAAGTCTCTCAGGATAAATCAATTATCATTAATCACCAAACACAATAAATCAGCACTTGCTAAGGGGAGCTGCTATTCTAAGTGCTAGGTTAGAGGCTAAGGAACAAACAGGTGAAGAAAAAATGAGCCAGTTAGTAGGAAGAAGTTTCTGGATTTATCAATGAATTCTATAAAAGAATTACTGTAGGTCCTGGTGTGGAGCTTTGTGCACACAGAAGAATTGGGGCGGGCTCAAGGAATAAAAAAATAAATAAATTCAAATGTTGAACCCACCCACTTAACCATCAGAGACTTAATCTTGAAAAAAAAGACCAATCTTGCCTAATGCTCCTTTAATAAAACAAAAATAGAGTTGGTAAATTGCTGTAGTATAAGAGGAATAAAACATTTTGGCATGTGGTCTTGTTGGAAAGTAATCAACATGAAAGTTGCATCACATCACCCCGTCATCGATTTCCTATCCTTTAACAACATGTTCCCAGGTCTTTTATTCCTTACTTTGCATACTGCTTATTAATGATTACACTGTTTTAACTAATAACTAAATCAAGCTATTAACTGATTATATTAACTAATAACTAAATTAAGCAGAACTTGACAATATCCACATGTTACTGTCAAATAAATGTAGATATACACAGATGAACACTTACATTTAGGTTTGGATCTTATAGCTGGTTAGCATTTTCATTCTAGATACTGATTTTTAGTCCCATTATTTTGCCAAGTACATTAGGAGTGAGACACAGTTTAATGCAATGTGAAGCAAGAGAGAAAAATATAAGTGTGGGTGATTTTGTATTTGTTTCTATTTTCGCACCATTAAAACCGATCTGAGGTTCCTGTAGAAACAGCACTGAGTGTGTGTGGGACGAAAGAGGAGGATACATTGAGTGTCATTGGCATAGCAGTGGTATGAAAGCCTATGGGAGGATATGACCTCACCACGAGAGCGGTTATAGAGGGAAAACAGACGCGGGCCGAGCACTGAGCCTTGTGGGACACCAGTGCAGAGTCTGCATGGAGCAGATGTGGATCCCCTCCAAAATATTGCCATGCTGTGCCACAAATTGCAAGACTCCTGAGGATGATCAGTAGAGTCTTGTGATTGACTGCGTTAAAGGCTGCTGAAAGGTCGAGGAGGATGAGGACTGATGACAGTTTGGCTTATTGAGTGGCATGAAGTTCCTTACTAAAGACCAACAGATTAAGATTGTTTGGGTAATGTTAGCTGTGATATTAATTTCTCACCAAACACTGCAGAGACCTCTGAGCTCTACAGCTCACCTGGACATGGTCCATTTCCCTCGATATGGTGAAAACTGGTTCTGAAACAGAACAGAATCCTTACACCTTCACATTCAAACAGATATGATGCTTTACTCTTTAAGAATTATAGCATTTTGTTTTGTGAGCATACCACTACTCTTACTACTAATACTACTATCAAGAAGAAGAAGAAGAAGAAGAGAAAAGACAAAGAGAATTTATAAATCAGGTATAATTGTGGAAAACTGTACTTATTCATAGTTTATCTGTTCTCTGAATCCCTTGTTGTCCCAAGGGATTGGTCTTGTTGAACCAAGCGTGCGATGGAAATACTTATGTTAGATGTAATAAACTATATCTCGCCTTGGGGTACCACAGAGACTGTAAACAACCAGCCAAAGCATTACTTTAATTTTACTGCCAGAGGGCGCAATGGCACTATATCCCCTTACAGCAGGCATACTATTCTATATTGTTTGGGCTTTTATTGCCTATATTTTTTTCATTGGCTAACAAAATAAAATAAAATAAAATAAAATAAGACCACGTGAAAAGAATCTTATAATAAGGCAGGAAGCAGTAAAAAAACATAACATTTTCTCTATAATCGAAATAGCATGATTGATGCCCCTCATAGAAATCATAAAATATTTCCACCCATCCGTCGTTTTCACTGTTGATCTGGGCCCATATATATAAAACTTCTCAGAAATGCTCTTAAGAATAGTAAGCTTAAAAATCCTTAGTAAAAAGTAGGACTTTTCTAAGAGTAGGAGACTTTTATAAAGAAGCTAAAAGCAACTTTCAGTAAAGTCTAAGGCTGATTCTTAAGTGTTGACTGAGGTGACACTTAAGTGTTGTGAACTAAGGACTACTATGATGTCAACCCAAAATGGCCGCCCTTGACCTCTGAATCAGCCAATAGTGAGCCTGCAAGGGTGAAGTCACAGCAGCATGACTCCATTCATTCATGGTTTAAGACATTACAATTACTTTAATATTTAAATGTATTTATTTATTTATTTATTTATTTAAATTAATTTAGCATTATGTGCAAAGATATTACAGATAAGTGTATGCATTTATTTTACACAATTTTGCGCAACTTTAATTATGAGTTTCAACACATTAATTAAATGGACAAATGTGGTGCTATTTAATTAATTAAGCTGATGAATCACAGCATTCTAAATTGCAACCATTAAAAATGAATTCTAAAAGAAAACCAAACTGGTCCAAAGAAGAAAATCTTCTTCTAGTCCAGTCAGTCCTTAAATGGAAGGAGGTGATAAGAGGAAAATTCAGTCCTAATTTAACAAATAAGGACAAAAAAAAATGCATGGCAACACATTGCAGCAAGTGTAAATGAAGCATTTTCTCAGACAAGACGTTTAGCAGAGGATTGTGAGAAAAGGTGGTACAACGTTTTGGCAACAGCACGCAAGGAAATTGCAGCATACAAAGAAAGCATGTGAGCCACTGGTACATTTTATTTCAGCCTTATTATACCCTTTTTTGTATTAAATGACTGTTTCCATGAGCAGCTGAGTTCTTGTCAAATAGATGGAGGCCCTCCGTGTAATTGTCTATCTGAGATTGCTGAGATAGTAGAGGAGATACTGGGAATGGCCAATCCTTCCATTTGTGGCATTGCAGATGCCCCAGACCCTGCACCGCTCAAACTGAAGGAGTTACAGAGTTGGTAAGAAGAAAATGATACGTGTAATAATGTGTTAGCCTTGACATTAGTTACTTTAACCTATGGACGTGGGAAAAAAATACACATCGGATTCAATAAACATGGTTGCACTCTTTAATATTTTCTGCATGTGAATGTAGTGTGGATGATGCTGGAGCCGGTCCATCCGACGCATCTTCTCCTGTATCATCTCAGGGCATCTCCCCGTGTCCTCCAGATGAGCCTTCTCCCTCACAAGACACAGGGTTTGCACAGAGTGCAGCCCCTGAGGATGCTGAGTGTCTTAAAAGAAAAAAGCTCAATTTACAAATAAAATTGTCAATGATTGTAGATATGTTTTTTGCAAATAAAATGGTGTGTGTGAATGTTGTTACTTATTGTCTACAAGTTTTGCTTACCCAAAATGTAAGTTAGCAAAGCAGTCCCTTATTGACTCTCTCTCTGATATACTTTGTAATGTGTGGCTAGTGGTATTGTCATCATTCTCATCATAATGATGATCATCAGTAAGCCGTGGGAGGTTATGTGTTTTGCAAATATTGTGCAAAATGCCACAAGTCATAATAATGCGACAAGCATGCTCAGGGGAGTGTCGAATCTTTCCATGAAGGACGTGGAATCTCCTTTTCAGCTGTCCAATTCCTCTCTCCACCACAGCTCTTGTTAGTTTGTGTGCTCTTCATGACGCAAAACCAATAAAAGAACAGCTCACATAAGTCAAGAAGGCACTCATTGAACTAAATTGGTATCTCGTCTACAGTTCAGTCAAGTACAGTACTTGTTACAATCAAGCTGCTGTTCTGCCTATGGTCTTCTGTAAGGGGTGAGAAGCCAGCGTTTTAAAGGGTATCCCGAGTCACCCAACAGATGACATCCAGGGTGAACCCTGTGAGGCCACTCTGGGAAAGAACTCGAGCATCACATGTTGACCCTGGCCATTTTGGCACAAGATCCAGGATCTTGTAACTGGCATCAAACACAACTTGGACATTGATGCTGTGGAATCCTTTTCTATTTATGTATGTCTCCTCATTTACTGTTGGAACAATGATGCGAAGATGAGTGCCGTTGATGGCTCCAACAAGTCCAGGAAAGCCCGCAATCCGCATAAAAGCTGCTTGCTATTGCTGTATAGTTTGAGGGTCAGTTGGGAAGTCAATGAATTGCCTTACTATATTTGGTGTGGTTAGTGCCACAATAGTACTATTTAAGCTCCTGCTGACTGTTGATTGCGATGGGCCCAAGTCATCACTGGTGCATTGCTGCATTTTTCCAGTCGCCAAAAAACGCAGAGTCATTACGACTTTCATTTCTGCAGTTAATGCATTGTTTCATAGCATGGGAGAAGTTATTGAATTTCTGACTAGGTCAGTAACAAAAAGAATACCTTGACGATCAAGCCTGTATCATTTTATCAACTAACTGTCATCATATAATTCCAACACATTCTTTCGTTGTTGGAAAGTGCGTGGTCTCCTCCTCTCCTCCTCTCTGAATGCTTAGTAACTTATTTCTGCTTAATTCTGACAAGATAGAAGTACTGGTACTAGGACCACAGCTAGAAGTAAGCTTTCCGATTACATAGTACAAGTCAGGTCCATAAGTATTTGGACAGCGACACAATTTTGCCTCTATACACCACAACAATGGATTTGAAATGAAGCAATCAGTATGTGATTGAAGTGTAGACTGAATTACAGCCATTTTTTAAATAGTCTCTCCATTTTCACCGCCTCAAAAGTAATTGGACAATTGACTGATAAATATTTTCATGGCCAGGTATGGCCTATTTCCTCATTATTTAATGACAAATTAAGGAGATGAAGGTCTGGAGTTGATACCAAGTGTTGAATTTGCATTTAGTAGCTGCAGGGGTCCAAAGAGGTGTCGATGCAAGTGAAGGAGACCATTATTAGGCTGAAAAAAACAAAACAGACTTAACAGAGAGATAGCAGAAACATTAGGAGTGGCCAAATCAACAATGTGTTACATTCTTCAAAAGAAGGAATGCACTGGTGAGCTCAGCAACATCAAAAGGCCTGGAAGACCACTAGAGACAAGTAAAGTGGTTGATCGCAGAATCCTTTCCTTGGTGAAGAAAAACTACATAACAAGCCAATTCAAGAACCCTCTGGATGAGGTAGACGTATCATTGTCAAAGCCTACAATCAGAGATGATTTCATGAATATAAATACAGATGGTTTACCTCAAGATGCAAACCACTAGTAACACTCAACAACAGAAAGGCCATATTAGACTTGCTCAAAAACCTCTAAAAAAGCCTGACCAGTTCTGATGCAAGATTAAATCATACAAGAATAATGGGTAGAGAAGAGTACGGAGGAGGAAAGGAAGGGCTCATGTTCCAAAGCACACCACATCATCTGTCAAATATGGTGAAACAGTGTTATGGCATGGGCATGTATGGCCAATGGAACTGGGTCACTGGGTCACATGCAAACTGAAGTGACCTAGGATAAGTCATTGTGAGAATCAGGTGGAATGCCAGTGCTACAGGTCTGTAGTCATGAAGATCATTATTTCTTGGGCTCTGGAACCAGGCAGGATAGCTGATTTCTTCCAAAGCACCGGGATCCTTTTCCTGTATCAGGCTCAAGTTGTAGATGTACTATAAGATACTGCACAGCTGGTCTGCACAATACTTAAGAACTTTAGGACTGACATTGTCTGGGCTCCCTGTATGTGAGCTCCTGATATCTTTTTTCACCTGGGTAGAGGTGATGGGCAGGAGAGAAGAGGAAACATGCTGGTGATTTTTATCATGTAGCGAGAAAGTGCCCTGAGAGGTAGGTGGGTGTGGCCTAAACCAGATTTTTTTTTTAATTTAAATATGAAGCATACACTGGAAAACACTGAAAAAACCCAGAGCTACAAATGCCAGAGCAATCGGCATGGTGTATGAATTCTGGTATTGACAGTTCCTCAACCTCAGCTACATCACTCCACTTCATAATTGGTCTCAACTAGAGATGTTTGTAAGACTCCTTTTTAATCCTGCAGTTTTTTATTTGTTTGTACCTGCCAGCAAATATGTTCTTGAATTTAGTTGGTTCTATTTCCCAAAATATAAACAAACTAGTAGCACAATTTATGCCACCATAACCCTGACCAGACAGTTACTAAGGATGCTGTAAATGCACGATGCAGCACCACATATTCATGTTAATGTTCATGGTCTTTGTCCGACGAGCTTCATATCTGACAGCTCATTCACATGACTTTTTTGTTGTGTCCCATGGGATCCCAGTTGAGGTGCACAACTCTAGTCTCAACCAGGCACCATGTGAACCTTTCTAGCATGCTTTCTTTAAATAAATAATGTGCCTCCTATACGTGTCTGCATTTGTATTCATTTAGAACACATTGCATGTTCATTCCAAATAATGTATTCCTATTTGGTTACGTCCCTATCAGATGCTATCTTTTCAGCAGCAGTCTTCTTTCTCATAGTGTGTGGCATTGACTAACATGGAGGATTGTGCAGAATGTGGCGTTTCATGTTCTTCCCATGTTCTCATAGATTTCCTCCGGGGTCTCCAGTTTTCCCACCTCCTAAAAACTTGCCAGTAGGTGAATTGGCTAATATAATTTGCCCCCTAGGTATGTAACTTCCCACTTCACGCCCAGTGTACATAGGATGGGCTCCAGATCCACCGTGACCCTGACCAGAATAAGCAGGTACTGAAACTGAGTGAGTGAGATTGGACCATGTTGAATTTTTTAGTTCACTGTTTATAGTCCAGGACAGTCACTGAGAGCTGAAGCACTGATCTATTTTAGTTACAGATGTCAGCAGCTTTGTTAGCATGGGCTCATCATGCTAGCAATACTGTGCGTGCTCATTATCAAATTATTCAAAATCAGCATGCTAACTGGTTGACGTGTTCATGGATCACGTCCATGCTGATTGTTTTGATGCTGTAGCTGACAGTGGAGTTGCAGGATGCCTTCATGCCTATGTTACCTTCTGGCTCTCTCTTTTAGTTAAGCTCTCATACCTAGACATGCAGAGCCTCTGTTTACAGTCCAAGCACAGTGTACAGTCTTTGAGACACTGTATGATCTTATCATACCTAACACCTTGCTCTGTCTGCCAAGTTGCACTTCTGCAAGAGCAGCAGCAGGTGTGCACTCCTACACATGCAGGAACACTATATGAATAAAAAACACAATTGAAATCTAACATCTGTCCTCATTAATCATCTATATCACCTTTTTACGAGGATAATGAGACACCTTTTGTGTACAGGTGATGCAGGATGTGCATCACCAATCCTGAGGTTGAAAAACACATCAGTGAGAAGGTGGGTTGACTTGCATTTTCAGATGATTTTGTGAGCTCAGACACCTCCACGTGCCTGAGCATCAAACAAAAGTGTTATATGTGCAGCTTTTTCATGCACTGCAGGTAAAGCTTGTGCAGCATTTTTCTGTAAATGATATGGTACTGAATAATAGATGAGTATCTTTCTGTGGTTGTGCTTTCAGCCTTGCTCACATACTGAACCTGGAGTGTTGCAGTTTTAAAAAATATAAATGATAATACAATTGTTTTTTATTAATAAAGAAATGTGTAATATATTTTATTTTTTTTAATGGCATTTTCATTCATAAATTAAAATTTAATTTTTTATTTTTCATTGTAATTTATAGATTTAAAAAAAAAGTTTAAATACAGCATCATATCAACTACTTGCAGTCAGTTTGTAATTATTTAATATTTTTTAAAATATTTTATTAAAGAAAAAGATAATATCTCTGAAAAGAAGCATATTGTGACATAATTTATCACAATACCGATATTATATCATCATATTGCCCAGCCCTTATTATAATAATAAAAAACCTTATTTCTCACACTACTTCCTGTGGCAACTGCAGATTATTTCAGCATAATAGGTGTTAAAATCAGTGGTAAAAATCTCCAGGGAGGCTCTGGGGCATAGTTGTGATTTATTTTTTTAAATTTTATTACAGTAGTGGAAATCATAAATCACTGTTATCAAAATTGTATTTATAGTTATTATAATTATTATAGTTATTTGACTGGTCACTAATTTTTACCTAATGTGCTGTGTTGGGGGAAGTTTCAGGAATAAAAAGCTCCAAAAAAAAAAAAAAAACCACTGAGAATGTTATTTACACATTATAATGAGCCTAATATTTCAATAGAAATCTGTGCTGAGGGGTCCATGTTTTGTTTGTTTAGTTTTTTTTCAAAGTTGAAGGAGTCCCTGGCTGATTTATTGCACAATAGTTGCTGACGTCCCTGTACTCATCCTCCACATCTCTGGAGCTCAGTATGAACACACACACACACACACACACACACACACACACACACACACACACACAGCTTTGCACTTTCATCTTCCGTTAGTGAACACTCTCCCTCTCCACCTCCGCCTCCTCCTCCTCCACTAATGAGCACACTTATCTATACCATGCGTTGTCATTTCTGGGAAGTAGCTATGACTATTACGCTTTTCTCTGTTGCAGGTTATTGACTCTGCATGAAACAGTAGCAGAATGTGGGCAAAGGTTCCCCTTCACCACCCACCACCAGTAATACTGTCTGTTTAGTGAAGCCTGTGTTTACACACACGTATGCAGCATGAGAGTTGTTTACAGGCTAACATTTTGATCTCTGGAACATAATGAAAATGTGTAGAGGTGTGTGTGTGTGCGTGCGTGTATGTGTGATACAATCTGAAGTGAGTATTGTATCTGAAAAGAGGAGGTTTACCATGATAGTACAGTAGGCTTATAGTACATAATAGTGTATAAGCCATTGTCTTGTTGAGAATATTTCTATGTGGTTAACCATGTACATTTTTATTTATACCAGTTTCAAGGGCTGTGCTGTATTGCTTACTGACATGAATTAATTACGACTGGTTGTTATATTAGATGGATGGAAGGGCTAAAATCTCATCTCTATTAATAGCATAGCAATGACTATTAGTGTTGAGGTCTGCTCATGATTTCTATTTCTTTAAGTGTTTTAAGTCTGTAATGCTCTACTGGGTTTATGCCTTGTTTCCTTCGAGGACCAAACATGGTAATCTAAATTTCTTTGTAACACTTTCATTCAAACCAAAAAAAACAATAAATTTTATGTTTGGACATCTGTCCTTTTGTGTAGTTTGTACTTTGATTGGACAAGACTGTTTGCTTTTAGTTTCTCCTCCAAAGGCATTTTAGGGGAAAAAATGAGTAAATTATACACATCATTTGCATTCATTACACATTTCACTAGTAAGGTGTAATCACCTGATGTGCCTGATAGGCTGCAACAATCTACAGTCTGGGCCTCTTCGCACCTTTCTGTGTATGAACATTGGTGGTGCTGTTGTACTCGATTGCAAAAAAAATAAATAAATAATAATAATCCACTTTAAGAGATTTAACAGCAAACAAGCTGATGTGGATGTCAAAAATTAATCTTTATACTGATATTTTTTTTTTAATCTTTTACCTCAAGCAGGATTGTTGTGAAGGGACTCTTGATGCTTTATACCTAGTTAAGTGAATCAACAGTTACAGATAATCATCAGTTATCATTTGCTTACTCTTTAGCATACTTATAGCAGCAGTAGTGAGGGCTGCAAGTCCGAGTTTATAAAGCTGTGTAGCTAAACTAACAGTTAAAGAATAATTAGGGCTATTGTCGCTTGTGCCAAAAGATTGCTTTGGCCATATTACTGGTGTAATGCAGTACCACTATCTGTATCTGTGTCTGTCCAAATATAATATAATATAATATAATAAATATAATACTATCCAAATATAATGTCATAAATATAATATAATAATAAAATAAATATAATACTATCCAAATATCTTTATTCAGTTTTAAATATGGATTTTTTTTTCTTGAAATAGTGCATGTGGGACTGTTTTTAATCACTCTTTTTTGTTTGTACCTCCTCACAACATTTTCTAACAAATTCATTTGGTTTTATCTACCAAAATATAAACAAACTAGTAGCATAATGTAACCCACCGTGACCCTGACCAGGCAGTTACTAAGGATGAATAAGTGAATGCTGTACACTCCCATATATAAATATAAATTTATCCCAATATAAACCTCCCACATTCCGACTATTCCATTGCCTCCTGCAGGATCCCAGTCCCGATGCACACCTCTAGTCTCAAGCAGATGCCCTCTGAACCTTTCTTGAATACTGTGCCTCTTATTTGTATCTAGAACACTTCATTCGTTTGGTTACAACCCTAGGTTATATTTTACTTACATCAGAACTCTGTTCATCTCTGCATTTTTTTCCACACCCACGCCTCCGTTTTTTTTTGCGGGAGAACACATATGCCACAACAGTTTTTTTAAGTGCTACATTCCTCGGAATGATATAGAGATCACATACTATGTAGGCAGATCTATAATTAATATGCAATAATATAGACCATAATATATTTGTCTTGTCACATGGAATTGCACTTCAACTACTTTCACCTACCTTCATAATTAGTGCATGACATGATTCAGACCTGTGAAAGCAGTGCAATGCAGATAACCACAGAAACCATTCAAAACTGTTTTAGTGTAGCATGGTCTATTACTCTGATTCTTGAAGCAGAATTATTGGTGCACAGTGTGTTTGGCCTGTATTTTTTTTTGTATATCCGCAAGCCCACATGGCCACTTCCTACAGGGTTTCAGTCTTAATGTTGAGCACTTATCTGTGCTAAATGTGTCTCAAGTGGGCCCACCAAAGCAGAAAAAAGTGGGGACTCAGACCACTGTGGCTCACACACATGATACCTGCGGTTTGTGTGTGATGCTTCTAGCTGGCCATTGCGGCATGCAGCAGGTGTTGTTGCCACCTCACAGCTCCAGGGACCTCTCTTTCAATCCTGGGATTGTGTTACTTTTCTCACAGGTCTCTAGTTTACTCCCAAGTCAACTCCCAA